>DWJK01003120.1:0-13556 GCA_018248815.1 Croniades pieria auraria
ATAATAATAATTGCCATGTAGAGAGCAAATAGGTGTGATGATGCTTCCACAGCAAAAGTGTTAGGAGTTTAGTATTTTTCCGACATTATTTCATTAACTTTGTGTCCTCCTTTAATTATCTATTTTAGGACTTTATTTTGTAATTGTGTTACCATTATTACACACTGAAGTATGTGTATATATGTGTGCACCACATATTCATAGTAACTTAATCAGTTTATACTTGTAAATAAACTGCTGTATTGTATTCGTAACTTTACTATTCATAAAACCTCTCACTATTTCATCATTATACTATTTGGTAATTAATGCATATTTATCAAGGCATAGTACTGCTTAATAATTTTAGCATATTCCAACAAAACGATACTGAAAGATTTGAATTATAGCATGTTAAACCATTAGTATATAGCCTATATAGATATAAAGCATTCTAATCCTTGATACTCGAACTGGTTTGCCAATGTTATGTTAAGTTATGCAAATACTACCTTATGAGGACACAGAAATAAATAGTAAATGCTATTTTATCTTTCTTTGTTTTCTTTGTTTGTTGCCATATATAAATGTATAGTCATTATTATTTTTTCCATATGTGTAAGGTGTTAAAATAGTCACCACAATATTTGTTTTTGTGTTATGAAAGTTGTTCCTGTTTATTAATTGGTAATCAATTTCCATATTATACATACTTTTATAAATATTAGTATTAAATTATTTATTACCACAGCACCATTTTTTTTAACTAATATTGTGAAAGTTTATACAGCTTCTATAGTGTTTATTTTGCTATGATCAATTTTCAACTATCTGTTTGATATGCAATACTTGTGATTACCATATCCAAGTCTCCGGGAGTGAGAAGTATCATATGCTCTATGATTAATGCTAAACTTATATAAGAGTCATTGCTGTATTTTTGATTATGTGGCAGTCATACACTAGCATAAGACTGCAACAATGCACCCAACTATAACTACATTATGTTGTTAGATGTTTCAGTTCAGCAATTGTTACACACTATCAACTTGATTTTTGAACAGCTTCTGTTAGTCAGCTATTAGGAAGTCGTTTTATAGTTTATTTGTTGTATGCAGTGAGTTATGCGCGTGATTTAGTTAATGGCCACTTGGTTGTGGTGTGGTGAGTTTCTCAGGTTGTGCAATTTGCCAGTAGCATAAGCTCGGCGTTCCGCGTCGTGCTCGAAGGAATGCATTGAAATGCCCGGACAATTTCCGTCTCAGTAATAACCCTCTCCTTACAAATACCGCCGTTCAAAATATCATGTTGCAGACAATCCGTTTCAGTTGTCATTTCGTATCGAATAGTGTTTCGTTCATATTACTCACATCTCAGCGGATTCAGTACCGCGGTTTTTCTTTCAATTCGCGCTTTGTCCATCGTCGCAACATCCAGCACCAAAGTGACAGTTGTAACAAAGTAAATATGAAAATGTTTACGTAAACTCATGTTAATATTAGATCACATCGATGGCATCCTTTAGAAGCGAGATAAACGTGTTATTACATTTTGCATTTAGTTGTAGGCATTTGTGTTAAAACTATATTTGCCTTAAAACTCAGTAAAATATTATTATAGGCTTGAATTTCGTACGTAAAAGTAATTGGTATATTTTGTTTAGTAGTTATAATGCACTCATTATGTATGCATTTCTGGATGTAACGAATTTGAAGGTGTAATGAAAGGAAAAATAGTTAATAACCTGACGCCCTGTATTTCTATTATTGAACAGTAAAGAATATTTGCATCTGAAATGTCTCTTTTAAAATCTATGTATCATCCGTATTGCGGTCAAACCGAAATCGAATTAGAATTTGGCCCCGCCCACATGCTGGCTTTCCTTCGTCAACCACCCACTGACCAAACTAGGCGAGGTGGAGTGACCAAATGAGTTCGCTTAATTACTAAGAATATTCCGATGTCTGTCTTAATGCAACATTATTAAATTAAAATAATACGTAATACTCTAATAACCAATAACAAAGTGTTAAGTGTTTCTGTTTCATACCTAATAATAATAAAAATAGTAAAAACTATTCTGTGATCCCAAATCGTTGGGGACGGGAATCATGATATTAATTTTGTCATAACTGAATGCCAGAAAAGTTAAAAGGCCTTGTATACAAGAGCATTGTAAAACCGGTTCTAACTTATAGGAGTGAAACATAGCCATGACAGATAGTCATGTCTATGTCCAAGTCACCGAGATGAAGATGTTTCAGTGGATGTACAGAGTAGTAGATAGGCAAGATCGCATCACGCTCGCGTATGTGATCACCAATAAAAGGAATGTTTATATTATCGTTACTTTTTGTTCGATCCAAACAGGCCTTCTAAATATCAGGGCTTTTAAATTCCTTACATACAAGCACTGGGTTGCAAGATATTGTACATCTAAGATATAAGTATATTTTCCTTAAATTGTATTAATTATTGTCTATGTTTGAAAAGTTATTATTATAATGGATAAAACGGAATGCAAAGAGCTATAATATGATGTGGTAGTAAAATAAAGATAACATTTACGGTTTTAATGTTTTAAACCGCCGCCAGCTGTTTAACAAGATTCTCAAGTTTTTTTTTCACCTTGGGAAAAGTTCGGTATTTTTTTCACTGTGGGAAGAGTTCGGTATTTTTTTCTTTAGTGTTTTCATGTTCACAATTAAATCTAGGCACTTCAGCGCTTTGTTATTAATGCCGTTATCTTTAGATTAGGTATCTAAAATATCCGACCGATAATTGGTAACGCGGGCCTATCTTCCAAATTATGAACAAAGCTGTCTTTGTTAATTTAGTATATTGCCGTGGCTGAACCCACGTAAAGCGTGTTCCTTATTCGCTTTTATTACTTAATTCCTACTGTGTTTAATATCGGCAGACGTCTATTTTTGTATGTTACTCGCGTGCGTAGTCATATGTATTTTAGTATATTAAAAGAAACACCAAGCAATTTACGGGTGCACTAAACCATTAACGTAATTTTTTTTAATTCGGCCACCATGTAGAATGTTGTTTTGATGAATTCTATTATAAATATAATGTTTGACAATGGTTTCCATTCTTTTGATTGTAGAATCTGTGAAATCTAATGATGTAATTCATTTAATATTTCATATTAATATACGACTGCTTTCATTAATTTCAATATTCCCGTTAATTGGTTTTCTTTTTATTTTATTTGTGTTTAATTGTGTATCAAGTTCAAGTTAACGTTTTATTATATGTTTATTATCTGAAATAAGTGACTGCCCTACTTAATGACTAACTAGCCTTATACATTTCCATAATTTAATAACTGTTGTAAGGCTAAGTGGTTTATTTAGAGTTAAATAAATATTTCAACCCATTAAAATGTTCGGATCGTACAATTATGTTTCTAATGATTGTTAACAATAGTATTATGTTAGATATAACATATCGCGTTTCCCACGCAAGTGTTGTTACTTTGACATTGCGATGTGTGCATACCACACCATCCAGTACATGCGTCAGCGGCCATAGCGAAGACTCGTATTGTTTCAATTAAGGTTTCCGGAGCTCTTATGACATGGCTGAGATCACTACAGGCGGCGGCACCGCTTCGTATCACATCGAAATACTCGCGATCGCGGATGACGCGCGCTCGTCGATACTCGCTTACCGTTTTGAAAACTGTTCGGTTCTATCGAGCAATGGACGTGTTACGTTTTATTTGTTTGTTGTTTGTTAACGTATGTGACGTGCATGTAGTTCACTAACTTCGAGAATTGCTAGTACGGCATGCACTACTTGCTAAATAGACAATACGTTTCTAGACCAGCCCATTGGGTGTATTTGGGAGATAATTTGAAAGTGAACGTTTCACGGTCAGTAATAAAGCGCGTGCACATTTAAATCGTGTTAGTAAAACATACTACTAATTCGCGCACGCTTTCTGAATACTAACGTGAAGTTAGTATGGTATGAGAAGTGTTTTTAAAGTTAATATTTAATTCCAGCCTTCAAAATGAATCGAGGCGGGCGTGTGGAGGCCACTCCGCCAGAGTGCGCGCTCGCCGCCGAAATGTTCGACCACTTCTGCTCGGCGGGAACCATGAAGCAGATCCTTGCTCTTCACCGCGAGATCTGCAACACCCTTAATCTGAGGCCGAACAGACTGCCAGATTTCTATCCGAAATTAAAGGTATGCACTCCAAGCAGATAATGATATAGATTTTATTTGAAGCCTTCATGTATGCGAATGAATTTCATAAACTTTTTATTGCCTCTACCAAATTTTTAGTAACATTTTATAAAACATGCATTACGGCACATTTTTTATTACTATAAGTTATACCTGTACTAAAAATGTTTAAGCTTCAGTGATGAGTCTTCCAGTATTGAAAAGTGCAAAACAATGAGCTGTGGGTATGAGTAAAGTAAATAAAGCCTTTTTTGTAAAGAAAATATTCAACCCTCACTCTTGAGGAGTATGAGATGCTCTAAACATAGATCTTTGTTTGATTATGGAAGACTCGCGCAATTTGATTCATGTCATGATAGATTAGGTTTCAGCCACTCACTCTGGGGACCGTATAAATGCACGTAAACCATAGTAGTAGTAATAGAAATATATAAATAGGGGAAGATAATAAACACTATTTTTTCGCTACTTTAACAAGTATCAGCAATTAGTAATTGTAAATAAGATTAAAGTAAAAAAAGGTATAGCGGTGAAGGAAAACATCGAGATGAAATCTGCACACTTAAAAGCTCTCCATGATTTTTTTAAAACCTGAGGTAGCCACTTGCGCACTTGTCACCACTGCGGTACAACGTGGCCTTACTGTTCTAATTTCAAGACGAGTAATACTTTAAAAGGGTTGATGGTGATTATGATGCATTATCTTAAATTATAGACGAGCGCTGTATAGTTATTGAAATAAATAAATTATTAGAGATGTTTAACAATTGTTAGGTGATGATTAAATCGAGAAACAATATCTGAATGGATTAAATCAACGCACGGCACTAAAACAGAAAGTTACACTGTTGTGAGTAGAAAAATATAATGCGTTCAGTCTACTCACACACACGTCGGTTTGCAATGCGTAAACAGGTGCTGAGACGAACGTTATATCTATTCGATTTGTATTCATTTGGCGCACTGCCATTGGGAACCGGGCGGATGTTTCATGAACCCAAGTTACAGTGCTATTAGCACTCGCCACTTGAAAAATTCGCGACCAGACACCACTGAGCAGTTCCCGCTTGGTATTGAAATTGTTTTGTGTGCTAGCATTTAAAATAACCGCTGTCGTGCGTGAGTTAACAGAAAAAAGTAGCGATTCGACGTTAATAGCAAAATTGAAACTAAATGATTGTTCAGTAACACGTTGATTGCAAGTATCGATACCATTAATACCTGGCCGTCGTTAACTGTGCATACCTGCATATTTAATGTTTATATGCTTACGCAGCGTGCTCGGTTTACTACTGTTTATCTATTTTAATTGCAACCGCAATACAGCAATGTTTGTTCGCTACACACACGCGCCGCTTCGCCACAATATGCGATTTTCCATTTATTACGCTGTTCGTTCTTCTGTATGATTATGAAATTTGTCTATCAGACATCTGTGAGAAACAACTCTTGAAATACTCCATGGTTAGAAGTGTCTATTGAGCTTGCTTATGATCAGTACTGCACTTATTCATATATATCTCGCTTTGGATAGCAGTGAGAGATTCTGCTTGAGATAAGTCACAGATGCGGTGATTTCCTTAGGATTCATTTGGAAATCTTTATGTGTTGCCATTCAATTGAGACTCCGTGCTATGAGAGTTAGAGTTCAAAGAAATGTCGTTATATAATTATCTTTGCTTAGCGGTAGAAAAAGGAGCAGCGATGGTAGTGTTTTTTCACATGTTCACTGATACTAATTCCTTTAAAATATTTTGTCTAGTAAGATATATAAATGTTGGTCCCTGTACTGTAAGTATGCGCGCGTCATGTTTTCATACATTCGAATATTATTCATAGTAAAATTGATCGTAATTACATTCACAGAACACGCTTTCCATAATAAGTATTTAATTGACAATTTATCGTAATCGTTGCAGACTTATCACAAATAACAATCAGCAATACTCGATTCTCTTCATTGCATGTAACTTTTACGTAATTATTTCGTGGAAAGTTTACACACAGTTTTGTGACGTAAATAATATGCATCACACTAGAAATATTGACTATAACGTTATTTAGGTTTTGTAGTGTGTCCGTAGGAACCAAAATATTAGAAAAAGTTCGCAAAATTACAGTGCATAAAGATTTTACGCATAATATTAGTTAAAAAAATCGTTAATGTAAAAAGGAAAACAAATATTATTTTAGCAGCAATAAACGTGATTGTTACAGTTGCGGTCAAAAATATCGTTTATATTTTTTCGTTTGTTCTTTGGTAACATAGAATTTTTATCATTTTCAGACAAAATTATCTAACTCGTGGAAGGCCCAGGCCCTTTTCAAAAAATTCGACGCACGAGCGAACCACAAGGTGTACGCCAAGGGGCGGGCGTGCGCCAACAACAAGGTGCTGATAATAGGGGCAGGCCCGTGCGGCATGCGCGTGGCCATCGAGTGCCAGCTACTAGGTGCTAAAGTGGTAAGTATTCAAAACACATTGTTTGGTTTGACCCATAGTGGTTTTTTCAGTGGATTTAGTTATTTCGTTGTTAGTCTTGCGAAGTATGGATCTATTAATTTATATTTAATGCAAATAAAATATGCTCTATTTTGGCTATTATAGTACTCAATAGTCGCTATAAATATGGCCGCAAATACTCGTAAGTCTATTTTATGAGTCACGAAGTGTCTTTTTCCTTACTGGTCTAAAAATTTGTACTCCCCTGCACAATGAAGACTAAATGTATGCAAAATTTCATACAAATTGTTGAAACACTCGAAACGTTAAACCGTGAAAGCGGAACAAAAAACTCACTTTCGCATTTATAATATTATCAACGTTTTCGTCGTTACAAAATCGCGGCTTGCTATTCTCGAACATGAAATGAAAAGATTTTAAAATTTTTATCTTTTTTTATCAATCGCCTGTCACCCGCGGCTCCACCCACGCCTTTCCTTTCGATTGTGTTGAAACAGAAAATGAATATTTCTTAACAGGTCATAAATGTTTCCTCAGGCAGTTAGTTAAATGATGGGTAATAAAAAAAAAATTGATAAATAGTTGAAAATAAAAAAATATATCTCGAAATTTTTATAGCTATTTTATCCGTTCCCAGCAATTTTTACTTTCGTATTTTCAGTGCAAGATTGACATACCAAGAGTTTTGATGTCGATTGCCAAAATTTGATCGTGGAGTTCGTTTGTCACAGCAGATTTTCATTGTTTATCAAAGTAAATACTTTACTGAAAAAAAATCTCTGCGTAGCCTGTAACTGATGAAATGAAGTGACAGCCTGATATGTGTATCATTTCAAACGACACGGCACTTTACAAGCTCGAAAATGCTAAATTGCTAGTCAAGAAAAGTTTGTTTACTTTTTTAAAAAGGAACATCTTTTCGTCGTCTTAATTGACCCGCACGACTGCACTTTAATATCGGCATTCTGCGTGGCAAAGGTTATAACTAACTGTTACCCTATTTCTCCTTGTCCAGAACTTTAGTTTATTATTGTTAGTTTTATTACAGCCATCCAGCTTATATATGTTAAAATCAATATTAATTTAATATGGGACAATATTATTTGATCCTCTCAAAACTAATTGATCTATTTTACATGTGCACTTTTAAAAATAAATTATGCGTTATTTTATATTTTATCTTTATATTAATTATTGCGTCTATATTAGTTGATGTACGGATAAATTATAAATGAACTTCATTTAAGGCAACATAATAATTATGTTTAAACATAATCTTTTAATATTTAGTAAACAAAAATAGTATTTGATCCTCTTTTTTAGTTATTGATCTTTAATTTTGTTCATTTGATGATTTTTATATCAAGTTTGCCTTTAAGATTAGGTTAGGTTAGGTTAGGTTTTTACCATCTTAATTTTTTTTGCATAGTTTTAAAGAGGTTAAAATATCGATTGATTTCATTTATTTTATGTCTCAAAGAAAGAGGATCAATCATTAACATAGACGATCATTGAGATTTTTTCTTTGCTGTTTTTTTCCAAATTAAAAAGATCATTTAAATACATGCCACTTAATATTTTCATTTCAGGTGGTGGTGGAGAAACGTGACCGAATGTCTCGTAACAATGTGCTACATTTGTGGCCTTTCGTCATCCAAGATTTGAGAGCGCTGGGTGCGAAGAAGTTCCTCGGCAAATTTTGTGCTGGATCAATAGACCATATCAGTATAAGGCAGCTGCAATGTATCCTTTTGAAGGTAAGTTAACAATATTTATTATTTAGTCACGTCACGCATATGAATGATGTTTTATTTTCTCGTGTCAATAAAACATTAGAATATCATCTAATTTCGATTGATACTAAGTACATTAATAATTTGCCTTTTGTTGATCTGTATATTGTCATATGTCAATTGTATTATATTAAATAATATATGCGCCTAAGTAGTTCCTAAATTTCATGTTGCTTGCACTTATAATGGAGGCGATATGTAGCAATCATTTTATCATATTCTTGTAATAGTGTTGACTTTATAGGTGCAACTTAACAAATAAATAAATAAGTCATCACCATCATCATCATCAGCCTACTCTCGTCCACTCCTGGACATAGGCCTCTTGCACGGCACTGAGCCCTGGGAAATCAATGAGCATAGGACACCTAATAAGATATTATTGAGAAGCATATTTGTTTCGTAGTTTCAGAAAAATTGGCAACAATACTGAAGAAAGCTAACATCTGTTTCTATAAATTAAATAATTTCACTCGTGTAGCGGTACGTTGCTCGTCGACATGCTCATTAAACATGTTTTTTATTATGGTAATGAAAAAGCGTTAATTCCGGCTGGTAACTGCGAATCCTCGTTGAGCTGGAGATCTGCATGTGTAATCGTTAAGATTATGTTATATTCTCGGGTATCGCTTAGATGTATGGTTGGAATGGAAAACCAAAGAAATCTCCAATTGTTTTGCTAGAGATCCGGCACCATTTCGTACCTATTTTCCCGAAGTACAGTTTAATATTCATTGGATTCCCAGAACATTTAGAACCCAGAGGAAGTACCTTGAGTTATTAATTAATTTTTCCCGTTTTCTGCTGCAGGTGGCGCTTTTACTCGGCGTGGAATTCCACGAGGGCGTCAGTTTCGAGGAGTTGTTGGAACCGACAGTATCAGCAGACTCTGGAAGTTAGTATACATATTACTATTCTTCATTTGTCATTGGTCAAGGACAAAAAATTTGACAAGTAACTTAAAAAATTTTGACAAGTAACTTAAAAGTTACAGACACTTTTATTTACTTTTTATTGAACTCCACATACAGACATAACAAAGGGCGAACATTGATGAATGCAGGTAAAATTTGTAATCGTTTTATTTGTAGGTAAAATAAAATTATCCAATGCTAAAAGGCATACTTGTGCAGGTGTTATTAGTTCCGTAGGATTATTCCTCGACACTTGTACCATTTCACTGTTGGAATACGTGTCTCGTCTCAGATCGAGTGTGTTAAGGTTATTAGGTAGAGTTACATAAACATAAAAACAGCTATGCTTAGGATGATTTATTATATATTTTGAGAATAACGTGAGGAGTGTCAGCGATAGATAAAACAATGTTATTCTAATGGGAAAAAAGTAGGAAAATAGTAAGCACTAGGTATGTTGATGTTTGTGTGTTAGTTTACCGTCCCAACGACACAAGCAGACTTGGTTTGTTATTAAAAGCAATTGTAGTTATTTTGAAAATGCACAAGAAAATGTCCAGCGTGTTACCGAACTATTTACTAGTAAATCAAGGGATTAGGAGTTCTTGAGTAAATTCATAGATTCGTTTTACGTGTTCCATTAAGGATTTATTGATGCCTTGGCCATAACAATTGATAATATTCATATTTTAATTATTTTTTTCGATTTTTAATAACGGAAGTTAGAATCAAACTGCCAGTATAAGGCCTTAAGGATTTTATTAGCAAGAACAATGTCAATGTTACCATATGTCAATTTAGGAAAATTAATAAATGTCAAATGATAAAAATAATAAAGTGTTAGGATAATCGAAAGTTACAATAACGAGAATGTTATAATAATAATTTAATAAATGTTTATCAATTGCCACCAGCTCTGGGTTGGCGTGCTCGCGTGTCGCCCGCCGACCACCCGGTGGCGCAGTACGAGTTCGACGCACTCTTGGGTGCCGACGGCAAGCGTAATACGCTTAACGGCTTCAAGCGCAAGGAGTTCCGCGGCAAACTGGCCATGGCCATTACTGCCAATTTCATCAACCGCCACACCGAACAGGAAGCATCCGTAAGCATTGCTCTTATATACCTAATGCTGAAGAGCAGTCCATTCATATCCATAACAAACTAGTTCAAGTTTTCTCTGAATTCCATTGAATTTTTTTCAATATTTCTTACCTCTCAATATATACAATTAATGATTATTATTATTATATAATCACGGCATATCATTTACGGTACATTACATTTTAATAACCGTATAAAATTTATGTTGGGAATCGTCATCGTCATCAGCCTATCTCTGTCCCCTGCTGGACATAGGCCTCCCCCAATGAGCGCCATCGCACCGTGTCCTCGGCTTGTCGCATCCAGCATCTGCCTGCAGCTTTTCGCAGATCGAAATGTTGGGAATATCTAAATATAATAACTAATATTTGTTTTAGGTACCCGAAATAAGCGGAGTGGCATTTATATTCAATCAAAAGTTTTTCAAGGACCTCTACGAAGAGACCGGTATCGATCTCGAAAACATAGTGTATTATAAGGACGATACACATTATTTTGTGATGACCGCCAAGAAACACAGCCTGTTGGACAAGGGAGTGTTGTTAAACGTAAGTTTTGTTGATATACAGGGATACATAATAGGCCATAGGTCCACGTTTGCCCACAGTTTCACCCAGTGGCAACCGAAATGATATCCTAACATGTAGCACACTTACTTAAAAGTGCTTATTCATTCTTGGCTTGAACAATTCCAAGTTGTACGAATTGGTTAAAATGGACGCTGGTAGACAATTTTTTTGATAGTCTGCTTTTTTGGCAGTTTGGTAAATGCAGTGTAAACAAGGTTAAGACGGTAGCCTGCTGTACGTCTAGATGTCTGATGGTAAAATGGAGCAGGTGGCACCAATGAGACATAGTGGATTAAGTGGACTAATAACTTTGACGAATACTATCCATAACCAATTTTTGGATGTGTGTTTACCCCCTTTCATCGGCACAAATACAGCAGGAGGGCTTTATAATTTGGAAACTTGTAAGCTGTGAAGCTCTTGTACGTATTTTTACAAAATTATCCAATATAAAATTGCAAGATGAGCAGTGCTGCGTCAGTGTCAAGGTTATACAGTTTTGACTCTACGCTTGTAGTTATCAAAAAGTTATTTGGCAGTTTTTCCACAGAGTTCAAGGCATCTAAGCAGAAGGTCACCTATACTAGTACCAGTACCAGTACAAGTACCAGCACCAGTATGTGGGGTGCCTTTTATTCTGTCACCTTTAAATTTAATCCACGGCTTTTTGCAGGACTACGCGGAAGTGTCGCGGCTTCTGCGGGTGGAGAACGTGGACCGTGTGGCCCTGATACGTTACGCGCAGGAGGCGGCGCGGTTCTCCACTGACGGCCGTCTGCCTCTGCGCGACTTCGCTCTCAACCACTACGGCGAACCGGACGTGGCCCTGTTCGATTTCACTTCCATGTATGCCGCTGAGAACGCTAGCATGGTATGTGGATTACATGGGTCTGGTACAAGATACTAATAAAATCAAATAAGTAAAACCTAGGTAAACTTTTTTGTTTAAAAGAAATATTTATTGATAGTGTTGGTAACATTGTACTGTGGATTTACCACATACTGATGCTTATGACTAACTATTATTTGAGTGATATAATAATTAGAATTGATATAATTGTATATGTCAAATATTCATGATCTTAATATAAGGTTTATATAATTGTAAGATGACAGGCACATCAATTCAGTTATTAGCAAACTTGTTGAGGCAAGGGTTATGGATTTGATTGCCAACCAGGGCAAATTTACATACATATGTGTGTTGAGCAGAAGCATTTGTTTTATCTAGTGTTTAGGCAAAAAAATATCTGTAAAGGGCATATATTTATAAGTTTAAATTCTTAATTGATTTTACTTTTGGTTCCCACAATATAGTCCATACTTCTTCTGATCTGGATGACCATGTGTAACGATGGGTCGAATATTAACGATGGGTCAATATATTCTTACACTAGCGTTTGTATTATTATTTTGTTTAACTTACAATAACAGGTATATGAACGTCACGGGCGCAAGTTGCTGTGTCAGCTGGTGGGCGATAGCTTACTAGAGCCGTTCTGGCCGACGGGTTCGGGCTGCGCGCGTGGTTTTCTCTCCGCATTCGATGCTGCTTGGGCCGTCCGTGCGTGGGGACAAAGCAACGCGCCACATCCCCTAGAGGTCATAGCTGAACGAGAATCTATATATCGCCTTCTAGGTAAATTAAAATTTTTATGTTCGAATATAATAAGCTATCTGAATTCGTAAGAGCCGCAGAATGCTATGCTACGTAATTTGGAAAAATTGTGTCATTAAAAAAAGTTATTAAAAATAATGCTAGAGGAAATTTAATAAGCAATGAATAAAGTTAGTATTAATGTATCATTGACTCAAATATCTAACAGTTTTTATTATCTTTCTTCTGATGCACAGAAACTCTATATGGGCACAGAACTGGAATGTATTAAGCAAATTCTACGTAATTTTTGTATAAGTTATTAGAAGATGCTTGTACTGATCCTTCGACAAAGTATATACAGAACTTTCTATGTGAAATGTTATTAATAATATAGTAGGAAAGCGTTTGTTTTTAAACGAAACATTTTTTTCAGCCCAAACGACTCCAGAGAACCTGCATCGCGATTTCGGCGCGTACACGCTTGATCCGGGCACGCGCTACCCGAACCTCAACCGCACGGCCGTCACCCCGCACCGCGTCACCGCCTTCTACGACTCCGACGATCCGCTGCCGCTCGACGCACCCTCTTCAGCCAAGAAACGACGCAGAGGTGCGTCATTTATACGCAATTGACATATCTACCGTGTTTTGAAATTTTGGGAGTGTACATATGTATGTAAATATTTTATTAAGGTGTTATTACTATATTGCACAATATCTAGTGTATTTAATATTAAATATATAGAAATTCTATTTATTTTCGTTCACATTAGATACACATATGTTAATAAAACTTAAGATTTCAGATACACGCACATTGTCAAATATTATCAAATGCATGATCATATAAGTATTGGCTTAACTCACGTACGTTTTTCGGGATGGCCCGACTAGTTTCGGACCTGTACGAGGTCCTTCCTTATGAGCTCCCG
>DWJK01003121.1:0-13556 GCA_018248815.1 Croniades pieria auraria
ATGATGATGATGATGATGATGATGATGATGATGATGATGATGATGATGATGATGATGATGATGATGATGATGATGATAATAATGGGGAAATTATTAAAGATTTTGATGAGGACGATGGTGATGATGGAAACAATGCAAACATATTGATCAGCCAAATTCAATGCGTTAGTCGATATTTCCCGAAGGGCATTCCGTACGTAGATTTCGTATTTTCACCTCCAAGCGGACAAGTCTTTCAATTATTGTCTTGTTTCAAAAGACGACGAAAATGAAGTTTATTTTATAAAGACACTTCTTGAGTTTCAGCCTCTATACAAAATTAACTCTAATGAAAGTTTCTATACGACAACCCGTTATTCGAAAACTTGCGCTGGGTCGCTTTGCGTACACAAACACTAACAAAAGTTCCTTCTAACTTACTGGTATTTGTTGCGATTTGTTTGATTTAAAATGCTGTCTTTTTACGACTCAAGTTTATTAAATACCGAAGTCCTAATTACAGTCTACGTCTATCCAACGTACATATATAAAAATTCTCCATTCTGTATTGTGATGCTGTTTTGTTTGTCTATTTTGCCTCATCTTTACTTTTCAACACTGTTTTATAAAGTATGTCAACCTTTTGGAATTTAGTCTTAATCTAGGTAAAGACTATCAAATATTCCTTTTTCCTTAGTAGTACACAAATGAGTGTTTCTGATGCCAAGGCCTTGTTTGATAACAATGTTAATGTAATTAGGTTGTTCAAATTTAGAACACCAAGTTTCGTTTCATTCCAGAATTGGAATTTGGCAAACATGAACAAATTCGATTTAATTAACTTCATTATTTCTGTTCATTTACAGTTTTCATTATAATCTCTTCATTCATTGTGGCCTATTTCGGCGAATTATATGTACAAACGAATAGAACAAAGCTTGATAGAAAACGTTGTATTGAATTACTTTGAAGACGTAGCACTACGTATTAATATTAAATGTACTGTAATATATTTTTACACGAGTATAATTTTGGCAAGAGTTTTCCTGGTTATGTTATGCGGTTATGCCAGGTAATGAGGTAGGCAGAGCGTATCATGTATCAAATATCTTTATCCTTACAGACCAGTTGCACTTCTACATTTATACGTTGCAGATATATAAAACGATTTAATCGAATTAGTATTTTTTTTTGCAATCTAAGAACTTCCGAAAAAGTTGAACGTGACTGTGACTGCATTACTAGATGTATGTGCGATATATATGCCACTGACAGATAAAACTGAAACAAAGTCAAGTTGTACGTCTGACCGCCGCAGCCACTACTGCAAGTTCTTTCGCTCATTTAATTCCAAGTCAACAAAGAGCTGGAAATCGCCGCGAGCTAATAAAGGACTTTGCAAGAGCGTTGCGGATTGTAACGTATTTTAACAAAAACATTTGATGGTTCTTTATTTGAAATATAAGCTGCGATCAAGCGAACTTGGGGGAGTACGTTTAGTAGTGATAAATACATAAGTATCTCTTTCTTTGTCACTTTTTTATGGCTCTACTGTTGGACACGAGTTGCCTCTCAAAACGTACGGTTTAAGCTATAATCTGATATAATAATATTTGAATAAGCTTTGTACTGTGAGGGGAGACAAGTGTCCAATAATAGAACATAAAGTGTTTATTTTATAAGTAAAGACATGTAATAAAGGTGGCGCACTCAAAGCTATACCTACAGAGCTGGGAGGTACATAAGTCGACGCACTGCTGATTAACACGGAATCGCGAGGCTTGTTCAGTTACAGTCATGTACAGGAAATGATACATTACTGCGGCTGCTGTGGTTTACATTACGAGACAAACGACGTACTGTAGCGCTTTAAGTTACAATTATCAAAACTTCCAAACTTTCTCAAGTGGAATGCTAATATAGCTTGAAACATTACATCATATTGTAACAAGAAGTCCGGTTAAATTATTTAAATTGAGTCGTCCGTCCATACATTTGTATAAACATTAAGTTGTTTATCTTTGTTATTATGTCATGCCAGGTCTCTTACCGAGTAGACAGAGAGCACCGAGTGTTAAATGTCTATGTCCTTAGAAACCTGACATGCTTGTTTTACACTACTTCTACTATTTCTAATACATACACTTCTAGTCCCTTCTTTCACGTATGCCGGTTTTCTAAGCAATGAATTATATTTTATTCCATGTAGTAATAATAATAAAAGGTTTCTAATTTAAATCACAAAGATAAAGTTCTATGGAAAAGGTATGAAGAACCTAAAGGTACCTTGTGAAGAAGTCTGTAGCTTAAGCCATCCAAACACAAATTCAATCGAGAGCCGGCGCCTCATAAAACAAATGGACCCTGGCTCCCGAAATCGGTTTCCGTAAACTACCTACCTACCTCCTTACTAGCAATACCCTCCACTCGCCGCCTGCCAGTTTACACGCCGAATGGTTTTATTACTTTGGCCTTTTAGTTTTAGGTAGTCTATGTAGAATGTTACAAGGAAGTATTATCTACTTATGATGCCCTAATATTCTTCTGTGTGCAATATGTCTTTCTTTCTTACAGCAAGATCATTTACAGTTGTAGACAATGGTAGTTACAACATTTCTTAAAGCTCCACATTATAGCACACGTCTCAGAATGAAGTTCATTATATATTTTACGTGAGAAATTGGCTGATAGGGGAGTCAGAAGTCTGAAATCGGCATAAGCTTATTCAAAGAATGGCGAGAGTAGAGAAAGCATGTCAAAAAGTGTGAATGGAGAATCCTCTTCAAATAATGACTCATTGATAACTATCAATCTCTGTTATTTGTCGACTGTCGATAGAGTAAGGGTCAATAATATTGTCGCGTGCAAACTTAAATGCAAACTGCATACCATTCTTGTCTGTTTTAAATTATAATAAATAATTACAGATTACATTACTGGTGAAACGTGGGAGTGTGCTATACTCCTCTGCCTACCCGTTCAGGTATTACAAGCGCGATAAACAATTTCATACATTAAACAGGCTTAAATCCAATAAAGTGTATGTTGACAATAACATTATTTGCTTGAGCCGTACTTGCTGATCAGATACTACTGTGTTTTCATCATCATTGACTATTATCCTTTGACTGTTGAATATGGATCTTTTCTCAGACTCCTTTTAATAAGTTTTCTTTCAACCGAAATCCGAAAATGAGATAGGTACTCAAGTCGAGTAAGAGTCGGTAAACCAATTAATTTTTAAGAAAAGGCGATTATCTTTCTAAGAATAAACTCTATTAACGGTTCTGAAGAGTATCAGATAGTTCACGTTTTTTTTTAAATATGCATTCGGTTTGTAAGTAGGAGTACAAAGATTTTGAACCGCCTAATTTCGTAGACAATATAATCTACAATAAAATGTAATTTTAAAAGGTTTCTTACGAGAAAAATTCTGAAATTCGTATATTTAAATTTTTTTTGCTTTTTTCATTCTTGTGCAAACTTAAGGCATGAATTGAAAAAGCATTACAACAATTGCATAGTAATTTTCAAATAACTTTAACGCTACGGTCGTGCTATGAACACGAATTTCATTGAATTTTTGCCAAGGTACCTACTTACTTCGGTGCACGATTTTCGCGACACCAACTGCAATAATGACGGCTTTAAATAAAATAAAATTACCATTGACTTTCGAATAAATATTCTTTGTTTATCATTGACTAGTCCCGTACTAACTTTCATAAATCAAAAGAGAAATTTTTTATTTATAAAACGTAATATTTTCTTCACCCGAAACCCTAAATGTACAATGTCGCGTTTGTTGTGTAGAGAAGACATATAAAACTAGAATCCCAATTATATAATTTTATGTATTAAAAAAATGTAATCCACGGGAATAGATAGAAAAAATTATTAAAGAATTCAATAATTAATTTAAAATTCTAGAATTTTCTTCTAAATCTTTCGGCTATTTGCTAATTTTTACATAATTTCAATATGAACGAACAGTATGCTTATACTAAGACTAAGTAAACTTTCCTATGTTTATATTAAACTATATATATTTAAAAACGCTGTGTTTGTGTGTGCGTGCGTGCGTGCGTGCGTGCATGCATGTGTGTGTGTTTGTTTGTGGGGGTATCAACATATAGTACATACAGTGACCTGGTACTAAACAAAATTAACAATTAATTCTGAATAAATCTGTACTGAAGAACATCGTCTATTCCATTTGCCGAAAACCAAAAATGTCTTACCTTATATTTTTCCTTGCCTTTGAACAAGAAACAAAAGTTAATTTGACGGCAGGAGCGAGTCAAAGCGAAAGCGAAGAGTACGAGTGAGCTCCGGGCAGGCAGTCGCGAAGAAAAGTGTCAAAGGAATAGTAGAAATATCTCCGCTGCAGATTACATTCGCGAAAATTCCTGTATCTTGATACAATTTTTATTTTGTAGCAAGTGGTAAGTATATATTTTAAAGTATAAACCGAAAGCAATATGTTCCTATGAACTCTACATCCGCTCGTAAATCTGGAAAATACACATTATCAATATCATCATCATCATCATCGGCCTATTTAAGTCCACTGCTGGACATAGGCCTCCCCCAATGTGCGCCATCGCGCTCTGTCCTCGGCTTGCCGCATCCAGCATCTGCTTGCAGCCTTTCGCAGATCGTCATCCCGAAAATACACGCGTTACTCAAATACATTGTTCATAACGGTATTTGTTACAAAAATATATTTCTTATGTACATGTCTAGTTGTTGAAAATATTGCCTTGTGTTCGCTCAAATATTTTTGAATTAACTTAATTACCTATTTTTTATGTCATTTTGGAAAATATTATGACGAGTTTTGTATGCTACTGTTAAAAGTTTCTAACGCAAAGAACATAAGGAAATAAAAGGCGTAGCAATCTATGTATATCCAATGAGGATGCTACCTCTATCCAAGTGAAGATGTGTAAAGATAAGTAAGATAGAGATAAAAAATAAATACATATTGTTATAAAGTATATTATTTCAAGTAGCATTTTGCATAATTAAATTAAAATGTATAATTTACCTGACCTTTATAAAACCCATTTTTCTTTTGTGGCACACAAATTGTTAGTAACACTTTAGAATATGATATTTAGATATGCACAGATTTCTCTACTCGTTTTTAATCCTCGTTTAACTTGAAGTTACCAAGCTAATTAGCGTAAGACTGGAAAATGGCTCCAGGCAATGACTTTCAAGATTTTTTTGTTGAAAAAATCTTTCGTAAATGTTTCCGCAGAGTTGCCTGTGCCATTGGATGGGGCAATTTGTTTTTATGGCAAAGAATCGCAAAGAAATATGCATTTGCTGGTAAAAGTTTAAAGCACATTTGTGCAACTTAAGTAGTATTTTTCTCGTCGCCAAGCAGCTTAATTCAGTGAGTGACTTTTCATGCTTTGTACGTAGTATTATGTTCATTAATATAAGTAGTAATGTTTGTTTTTATATTGTCAACAAAGGCCTTACAGGGCAGGTAGACAGCACGTGGATTCGAAACGGGTCTTCTGTGAGGTAGAAAAGAATTATAGATATTATAGACTATAACATCTTAGAATTAGGCTTAACACCCTGGCCAAGGCCAAGCCAGCAGACTACCGGTGTTAATGAGTTACTTAAGATGATTTCGTTTACCGTTATAGCAAGTCAGATGCGCGCCAGGATTTGCATCCAATACTTCCGTAGTAAGAGGCTAATTTCTAAATCGGTAGATTATTATTATTACGAAACGTAACAACATCTCACCTGTTTTTCCCCGAAAACGTAGGCAGAGAAGGTTAGTATATTCCTGCGTCTCAGTAGTTATGTTGTACGTCGTACTATGGAATAGGAGTGAATGTTAATGTGTGTCAATCAAATTATTAAAAAGTATAGAGTTTAAGTGCAAGCAGTTAAAATGCTAATAGAATTCAAAACCTAAACTAGGAAAGCTAAATTATTAAGTAATATTACGAATAAAAGAGTATATGTACAATGCCAAAGACTCAACATTTGATTTCAATTTCACCGACTTGAACTTCTGCTTAGATCGAGTAACATGGCATGCTTAGCTGCTTTTCCTTGACTGTACCGCCTGCGGGTACGGAAATTGTTACATAAAATACGATAGAGACATTTATCCGCGACTGTACATTTCATGTGTTTTAATTTCAGGTAAAACGAATGACTTATCGGAGTGCGACTAAAATTTGCCTACCTTTGAAATGATATTTAATAATTGTATTATTGATATTCCAAAATGTTCGACAATGTTAGCATAAAGAAAAGTTTGGAAACGTTAAAAAAATCGCCGAAAAAACTTCTGTACGCGACTGTACATTTCAAATGCCTAGATTCTGGATCAAATAGACAGTTAGACAGTTATGTAAACAGCAACTGTATTGTCTTTTGTTCAGTATTGGGTCTGTTGGGAGTGTTTTTTTGTCAGTCTCGTTTTTGTGAATTTTAATATTATTACAATAGAGAATATATATGACTTGATATTGTTAGAAAAATATATCAGATAGTCCTCATTTTCATAAATAAAACAGGCATTAATATTAAAGGATAAACAATGTATTTTTATTAGGAAAATTACGTTAAGACATGCAATGCGAATGTTGCTGGATCTAGCTGCTGAGGTAGGCCAAGACTCACCTTAACGAAATAGATCAGATATTGGCTCATGGGGAAGGCAGAAGTATCCGAAACCGATGCGCGTATGTGAACAGCGTGATTAATGTAGCAGAAGCAAGTCAGGTCTGTGAATATAGAAATATTCGACACTCGGTGTACTCTCCCTGTAAGGATGCCAGCGTGATGATGTAATATACAATAACTAATAGTGGTATGTAAAACCTCCTCAATTGTAACTGTTTTTAAAGACTTTCGGGAGACGTTAAGTACAAAGATAGGACTGTTTCTATAGCTAAAAGTAAACAAGAAGTCTGGGAATGAACCAGATTGTGATCAGGACGAGATGCGAAGGAAAAGATCTACTTTTAAAACGTAGAATTCACACGATCCGAACTGATTTCAACTTACATTAGGAACGAGCAAGATTTTCACACTAACTTTACAGCGGGAGTAGATGAATAGTCAGTCGATATTATTGATTTCCTCTTCTTTTCATGTACATCACGTTATGATTAGCAATTTTATTGTTTGACCAGATGACATATATGACAGGTGACAGGTGACAGGTGACAGATGACAAATGATATGACATATGACCGTTCATTTGTAGCTTTAATACATTTGTACTGTATATCACTAAATTAAGGAAATTTATAGATACGTAGTTTAAATACATGTTTTGATGAAACATCATTCAACTGCTTAATCCTGAACTAACCAAAGCGTAAGTTGTAACTTTATAATGTACTAGCTTTTGCTCGCGGCTTCGCTCGCGTAGAATGGTCTGTCACATAAAGTTAGTGCAACCGGTTCGTGTTTAGCATATTTATACTCACGATGATAACTTCGATATTAAATGTTTAAAATTAAATGATATCTGCTCAACGAATTAAACAATTTACTAACGCGAAGCCAAAAATTATCTTTTTGAATTTGTCTCGATGATGAAATACTTTAAATTCATAAAGATTCATATTATCACATAAGAAACTGAATCTAAAGTATGTAGTGGTTATTTAACAATTTTTGTAATGTATAAACGCTTTTTATAGTTTAGTTGTTATATTTGTCTTAGTCAAAATAGTATCAACTTCTAAAATGTATGTAAATATCTTTGTCCTCTATTTACCCCTTGCCAAGTGAGCTGTATCTGAGCATTTCTGTAGTTGAGTAAAAAATCGCACACTTAACCTTAAAAGGACAAGCGTCTAATAAATGTAGCGTACTAACTCAAACTGCACAAAGGCGGGTAGCGATTAATCTGAACCCTTCTCGATCCGATACAGCGAAGAGGTCACCTCTGCGAAACAATTTGGGCCTGTCTCACACCGAACTAGGTAAATCACTGTTACACCAATATTTTCTATTGATTACGTGTGCCGATGAAGCGCGTAATGAATGTAGAAGAAACGTGTCTTTAGAAGGATAGAGATATTTGGATTTTACTCTTTGTCTACCCTAAACGATATTTGCTGTGAATATAATAATATTTTAATGACGAAGCGTAAAATTGATTTCCTCGAATACCTTACTAGAAGTCCATAAGCTCTGCAACATGCCAGGCAAGGTAAGTTTATTGGAATAATACGAGTATAGTGGAATAATATTGGAAATGGTATTCTGGAATATGTTGGAATAATAGTGTAAGCTGCATGTGCGTTCTATGAAAAAAACCGTCATTGTTGAAGTCATACATTTTAATTATCATCATAAGTACTTTTATTGTTCCATTGTCAGACACGGGTCTCCTCTCAGAGGAAGAACTGCTCCACATTGTAGAGAACTTTAACGTGCGCAGATTTCTTCATGTTTCCGTTCACTATTATAGTAAGTAATATTTAACATGACCCCATCTTCTAATTGTTAAAACGTACACAATTTAGTAACCGAGGAACTGTGTGACATGATTGAAACCAAGGACCTCCGGAGAACAAGTACTTATTATAAATATAGGGAAAATGTTTACAATGTAAACAATTGCCTTTCACACGTATGCTTCATTTTGTGCATGTATGAGGAGAGTTATAAATGTCGAGAGCGTGGTTGTCTATAACGATAGAGATACTTGCCACTCGGTGTTTCGTGTCTACCCTGGAAGGGACCTGGTGTGATGATAAGTATGTACGCTTTATCAGAGGTCGCACGGGCGCACAACGTACAATGCTTTATTATTTACATCAAATCTAACTCAAACACTAAACACTTCAAACAAACGCAAATTATGTAATAGCTGAGAGTTCCAACTATCAATATAAGTTCCATCCTTTGATTGTCAAAGAGAGAAACTTAGACATACCGCGGACTTAGCGCAAACTTAGCATTCTTACACCGGGGCTTCCCCGGCCTTTGTGTAAACTTGTAGAACAAATACACGGTATTTGAAGTTTGAAAACAATTTTACCAACTAAATACATAGCAAATCTTAATTAGCTTCGATCCTTGGAATGTTTAAAGGATGACGTAGATAAGATCGGCAAACCCGTATACTGGCCACCGGTATATTGGCCAGCGTGGCAGACTATGGTCTTACTATTTTTAACTCTGAGGAGACCAGCCTCCAGCAGTGGAAGAAATAAAGGGTTGATGATGGTTCAACGTTCATTGACCCCAGTTTAGCTGATTTTATTAATTTATGAAGCATATTGTAAACTCCCTCGTTGATCGAGTGGCTGCAAGCGTGGATACCGAGCGACAGGGTCGTTCCTTAGGTCGGGTAGCATAGGGGAAATCTAATTTAAAATTCCTACGTCGTAGTTTGTATTTGTTCACGACGTATGGCACCAGACTCACCGCCTATTCCGCGATGGGACGAACAATACAACTGGTGAAATGCGTATTACAATACAGGCGTTATGTTACGTTTACTGAACATATTTAATCCAACTTTAAGTACTCCACACCTAAGTCCGACGCTACGAACTCCGGCTCTATAAGATCCTTAATTACCTTGCCATACACAATCAAAATATACGCTAGCGAATAAATTAAAACAAGCAATGCACCTATGTATGTAAATTAAAGGAACGGATCACACTCGCGAAATAAAAGTACCTTCGTAAATATCAGAATTAACGTGTGCTTCCGCTCTAATGCGGCAGAATTAGTTTCAAATTATTGAAGTCTACTAATTGTGTTGGTACATTATAAACAGAATAATTCTTTGGTATTTCCGATAAGAATGTACGGGCTGGTAAATTTAAATAAAAAACAATAGGTTTAATGATCACTATAACTTCCGTTAAGCTATTTTAACTTACTCTATCAATTTTAGTTGAAGAACTATCGTTCATCGAACATCGATTGACTTCGGGCGCGACAGGCTGACCAACCGATCTATCAATGAACAGTTAAATAAAATCTCGTCTACTTGAATAAATATGTGTTATGAAAAACGGTGAAATATATTAGCCTCGATTGCCTCATATAATTACTTCGTTCAAACTCATACAAGGAGGTTCATAAAAATTATAATGATTTGGGCAGTTTGCCGCTCGGTAAACTATATTATATAATACTGCCTTAATATTTATTTGTTAAATAGGTCTTAATTTGTTTGTTTTATAACAGACACTTCAAAAATAAAAAGTAATTTAGTGAAAAATTTTACAACTACAAACCAGATGGCGCGGAGAGCTCCGGCGGCCCCTCCGCGTCCTGTGCATCACAACACATTCATTATTTTGGCTGCTTCTTAAATGTTATTCCACGTCCCCTCGCCCAAGGGCCTAGTTCTTTATGGTTTTCGGGAATTGGAACATAAGTAGTAATAAAACGAGAAATGCTTTCGTGACCTAATTAAATTTAAGGTATAGGTTTGACTGCGTAGTCGGAAACACTGCACCTGTTTTTGCCGTATCGCAGGAGGACCTTCATTTCAATAAGCCGAGTTCTCGCAATTACAATAAGACATGCAGCGGTTTGATTTTCAAAAGACACCCTCTAACTGACACACTTATAAATGTATGATTTAGCATTCTCCTTGGACGAGGTGGATAACTAACAAATTTTTCTAAAGGGAAATGGTAAAATTAAAATCAAACTTTTTTTAAATTGACGATAATTCAATAAATTGCTGAAAGTGTAGTGTTCAGGAAACAGTTCCCCAACGGAGTAGAGTGACCGCGTCGGCAATTGAATTCATAATGAGTTTAGGGATCCGTATTCTATGTGACGTGCGTTAACTTCATTATTATTTTTTATCACTTTTATATTAGAATGCAACCATCAAATCAACTCCGAAGTGTTCAGACACTTGACTTGATTTTACGATTGCATTACCGTTCATGAGTACATTTACATAAATATTACTATCCAAACATTATACAATGATTTAGAATTATATTTAGATGTTTTGGCAGTTGTGCACTCATCACTATTTGTGTTTGCATGTGGATAATGTGTACATATAGGTAGTGTACATATACATATGTACTAAGAATATTGATGAGATGATTTTTATGGCCTATTAACAGTAAAATGCACTCGTTGGTCGAGTGGTTGCAAGCCCGACTGTCGATCGTGAGGTCCTGGATTTAAATCCCGGGTCGGGTACTATTGGATTTTCTCATTTAGATTTTCTAGTGGTGACTCGGAATCCGGATCTGTGCCTGGTGTATGGCAATAGGCTCACCGCCTGTTCCATGGGATGTAAGCGTAACTGGTGAAACGTGGGAGTGTACTAAACTCCTCTGCCTACCTCCTCGGGGATTACAGGCATAGTGTTACGTTTTTAGTCAAGTATAAATACACCTTTATCCCAATACACCTAACCAACGATGTAAACCTTTAATTAACCCGATATGTGTACCTTTATAGTAAATCCAATATTACCTAGAACTTATCGGAATGTTTAACATACAATTCAAATGATATAATGTTGTACCTAGACAGTATATAGCTAGTACACAGCGAGCATACTGGTAGTAATGGCCAGAGAAAGTTATAGAGTTTGCTCTCTAGCGGGGCATGAAACAAAACTACTACTGACAGCGAAATAGCTTAACTAACCTTGACCCTTGCGCCTTCGTAAAGCGTGGAGTTTACGTCTCTGCGGCCTGACCTAATATAATTATAACCTGTAATAAAATCCTATACCGTAGTATGGAGTCGAGACTATTTTTGTAGCTAGTGTTATGTTTTATCATCAGCCTGTATCAGTCCACAGCTGGATTTAGGTCTCGTTTAATGAGTGCCGTCGCGCCCCGGACTTAATTAGTACTTTGCCGTTATTATCTATTACTATAAAAAAACAGTCTATTGAGTATTTGTAAGGATTACGTGATTCTAAAAGAGGAGTATAACTAATATTAGTTTTTGATAATTTTATTATTATGTTATCAAGTTAATTGTTTTACGAGTAGACAGAGAGCACCGAGTACCAAATATCTCTATACTTACAGATCTGACGCGGCTCTTCTAGAGTCGTCACTTGTTTAGTACACGCCGGTTTCGGAAGCTTCTGACTTTTTTATAAGCCAGTGTGTCCTATTTTATAAAGGTAAGTGTAGTCGCGGTCTCCTTGGGCACCTACATCTATTAACATCTGCATTGTGTAAATTAGCAATTTTACTATTAAACATTGCGTGAATGTTTGTACACATGAGACCGAGTCTTCGTCGCGACTTCGCTGCTAGCGGCGGGAGCTCATGAGGAAGTACCTCGTACAGGTCCGAAACTAGTCGGGCCATCTCGTAAAACGTACGTGAGTTAAGCCGGTACATTTTCAATCATTAGCCATTTGTACTGATGTAGTAAGAGGAGACGAGTAAAAGTCACGAAGGTTGTTGTTATACTGATTTATTATTATAAGACAATCCTAATTAAGTACACAAGAGATGATGTAATGATACAGTTATCTTAGCATACCACTACACATTTTATTAAAGAGATACTTCTCTTATGAAAAATATGCATGTAACGAAACATGTATCACGCTAACGTATCGTCTAGAACGCGTGACGCCGCAGACGCCCGCCTCGCTGAAACGATGCCAGGCCTATTAAGGCTGACGAATGTTATATGCTACAAATGTATAACTAAGAACAAATGTAAGACATTACTGCCATCGAATTGTGAGTCGTTTTAAAGCAGTTCCAAAAAGAAATTGACATAATATTTATCTATTTAATAAATGATGAATACAACATTTAAAAGATAATAAATAATAGCTATATTGTATTATTATATAATTAGTAAGCAAAACGTGAAACGTAACATCACGCCTGTAATCCCCGAAGCGGAGCAGAGGAGTGTAGTACACTCCCACCTTTCACCAGTTAATAATTAGTAAGTAATTCTCCTTAACAGTAGTCCTAAGTCACGAAAACAATGAATCAAATGAACTTATAAGGAGCAGTGTCTGGAATACGACGGCAATATCTATTCTTCTATCTTTGTTAGTCGTTCCTGATATAAGTCGGCACTTGAATATTTTGTGCTATTTCGCTTCTGTATGCGAGTGTACTATACAAATTCCCTGAAATTCACCTGAAAATCCCAACTGACGTCGTGAGGGAATGTGCAATGGCGCCGTCATATCTCAAAGTTTATGCTTATTTCATAAACGTATTTTATTTTTGCGGGTGACAACCATTTTGTAGTGAATGCAGGATGATGCTGGGTTTGATTAAAATTTGACTGATTTAATCTTGTTTCCTTTCAAAAGTCGATCATAAGTAAGGCCTCGGCCTGAGGTAGAACACAATTATACAAATTTACAGGAACTTTTAGTTAATTCTAAATTCAGTAGAAAATGGAAATCCTTTCCTCGTGACCAAGAAATATCCACCAATGAATCGTAGAAATTAACAATCTGTGAAAATAGGTTCAAACATATTAATGTGGAGTGTAGACCGCGACTTGGCAAACGTAGCGCAAGACATCCTCCAGCTAGGTGGAGTGACGATACACGCAAAGTGACTGGCAGCAATTGGATGCGA
>DWJK01003122.1:0-13555 GCA_018248815.1 Croniades pieria auraria
CATAAATATACAATATATAAATATGCAATATATAAATATACAATACATAAATATACAATATATAAATATGCAATATATAAATATACAATACATAAATATACAATACATAAATATACAATATGTAAATATACAATATTTAAATATACAATACATAAATATACAATATGTAAATATACAATATATAAATATACAATATATCCAAGCTCCTTGGTGAGTTTCCGTAAAGCGTAGCGAGTTCGCGGAGCGAAACACCCTACGTTAGCTAAACTTTTTATATGTTTACGAAACGTTTAATAGTGTAACATATTAATGATTTCAGAGAAAGTGGTAATCAACGAAGACCTATAATTTTGAATGTGATAATTTAGTTGTAGTTAAAATATGATCATAGTGAACGAATGAAAGAGGTTACTCTCTTTTATCAACCGAACGGACCTCGAGAGTAAAATACAAGATGTTAAGTACTGCCAAAATTATAAAAATAACAGAATCCCATAGTAGAAATTATTTTAAAATTTCGTCATAGACCTTTGAGCCTTAAGAATAGTACAAATTGTATTGGGCGGGGCGCGTACTCGTATATCACAGAAATCATGGAAGATAGAGTTGGACAGTACTTGAATCGAGGCCAAGGCTGAGAAAGAGGAACGCAGGGCTGCCAACCAGTAGTCGAAGATATTGTTGACGAAAGACCGTAAGTAGGAGCGAAAAAATAGCTGTCTAGAAAGGAAATCCTATGTGGAAACTACACCTAAGTGGATGAACGAAGCTTCGAGAATAAAAATAAAAATTATAAGCATCCATTTTAACAATCAACTCTAACAACGATTGAATGGACACAAAATACGTTAATAAACTTAAAGCCGTACAAATGTTCTGTGGTTTAACTCAATCGACTTATCTCATTATCTCCGTGACTTATAATTCAAATTCCATACGAGAGATAGTTAATGAGAGTACAATAATTATATTCTAAAATGTCTTTTTTTTATTAAGGCATTAGAAAGAAACATTATTAGGTTTATAAAATAACGTAATTTCCCGCCTGTAATCCCTGAAGAGGTCGGCAGAGGAGTGTAGTATACCCCCACGTTTCACCAGTTACGTGTAAGTCCCACAGTGGAGTAGGTGGTGAGCCTATTGCCATACACTGGTCACAGACCAGACTCCGAGTCGCTATTAGAAATTCTAAACTAGTAAAATCTAATAGTACCCAACCTGGGATTTAAACCCAGGACCTTCCGATCGGCAGCAATACAATCCTAGAAGTAGGTTAAGACCGACTTGCTAGACCGGTTTATAATAATTTTCTTACTTATTAATATACTTTTTATTACTTATTAATATGTATGCAATTAAATATTACCTTAAGTATAGCTCACAATTACTTAGTTACTAACTGACTTAGTGTAAAATAAAGTTAAATCTCGCAGTTACGTAGATAGTTTTCACTTCATCTACTTAATTTTTATAAGTAGAGTGTAACACTAAGCAAAGTGTGAAAGATTTAATTCTTCACAGTCCAATCTTTATGGATTTGAAACTAGTGCACGCTGTAGTGGCTGCACGTTCGAAATTAAGCAGATAGGTATAGGTATTTTTGTAACATTACGCCAGGATTCTTACGGGGTGGGTAGAGAGCACCGAGTGCCAAATATCTCTAACCCTACAGATCTGACCTGCTTTTTCTAAAACCATGACTTTCTTAAGCACGCCGACTTCAGAGATTAATGTAGGCGACTTTTAATTAAATGTGGTCAGGTAAGCGTTAGTTTGATATGTATGACAACGACAGGCGGTTGACAGCTGACGATTATTACCAGATCCCATTTCAACGTGGAAATGTGGGCGTGTCCATGACTCACTGGCAATTAATTAGCAAATATAGGACGCTTTAGTTACATGTCTGCCAGCCTTCGTTCTTACTATTAAATATGTATCATTACTGATGTATTGGACTCTTGCTTCAGGCATAGATTTAATAGTCACCAATTGTTCAATTCAGTAAATCGAACACACGTAACAATGAAGTAAGTAGTGAGAAAGTCTAATGATATTATAATTTATTTCTTCCTTTCTATACACAAATAATTCATTTAAAATTTGTAAATTTAAAATTCGTAATTAATTTTTTTTTTAATATGCGATAAAAATCATGAAACTCGTGCAAATACTTGAAAGTAAGCGCACTGAAGTAGATGTGCACAGCCAAGGTTTTTTTTCTGTATACGAAATGAACAGGTTATGTAAAGTCATACTTTATTTAATGCTGTAAATCCTTGCACATGTAGCGTTGAAGAGAAATCCAAAAATTATTTCAAATGAATCATCACTGACTAATTATGATAAAATAAAATAAGCAGAGTACAGCAACAGTCGAGTTCACTCGTTAAGTAGTTATTTAAAGCGATTGTTTGATTCTACAATATGGCGATACGTATCACGACGTTTGAAGGTGACTTTAATCGTTAAGAAATTCTTGTTGCTGTTCTCCCTTCATTACATCAAATAAAACACGTAAAAATTTATGAATTTGGAGGGTAGTACTATAAAATATAATAAGCCTAAGAAACTACAGAGATAAAGTATCGCTCAAGTTGAGACTCATTTTATACAAAATATATACATGCAGAAAAAGAATTCAAGACAGAGATTGGGATATGTATAAAATTGTAAAGAAATATAATTGTTCCAAAAGCTTACATTGAGCTGATAAGTATATGAATTAGACACTGCACTATTCACCAATACTATTAAATAGAGTTTGGTCACGCTGGTGAGAAACGTCATGCCCGCAGCCACTCGGTCGTCGGGACTTTATATTCGAATGTGTTTCTTACAAAACCGACCGTGTGAACGGTTATTATCTTTTTTTTGTAATAACCTGCGATCACTCACGCGGGAGATATTAACGCCCCATGATTTAAACTTAAGAGAAAAGGTTATTTTTCTATTTGGAACACGACCGTCTGAATAGCCCTCAAGCCGCCATTTCGGCAAAGGAATGTGTGGGAAACCATGTGTCGATAACGATTGTGTCGTAAGGACCCGTCAACGTTTGCTTTGAGAGCTCAACTTGCATTTTCTTGTGATTAATATCCTTGGCGACAATATATGGTTCATAATTAGCGATGGTTAATTAAACCCAAGATCCGTCAATGTTTGACCTAACACCAATTAGTGATAACATTGGCTCTTACTAATTCGATGATCTACTGATAAAATGCATTAATTAATCAAGTGTTAATAAAAGACGAACAGTAGCAATATAACAATATAATTAAACAACTAAACTAAACTACAACAACAACAATATAATTAAACAACTCTTTACAAAAGTGCGTTTTAAGTTTAAATATCACTTCCTAACGGTGAAGGAAAACATCGTGAAGAAACCTGCACAACTTAGAATTTATAAAAAAAAAAAAATTTCTAAGGTGTGTGAAGTCCGCTAACCCGCACTTGGCCAGCGTAGCGGACTACGGCCTTAGCCCTCTCAATATGAGAGGAGACCCATATTCCAACAGTGGAATGTCTAACGGGTCGATTAAAAAAATATATATATATATAATCAAATACATGAAGTGAGATCGTGTCGTTAGCACCTCTTGACTGACCAACGAATAAGTCATATGTATATGTGGTTGAATATTGCGAAAAATATGTGACGTACATTTGTAATAAAACTGAATTACAAAATACTGGTCTAGTTCCACAGAAAAACGATAATATCCGCTTACGAAATACTTAGCCAATGGAGCGTTCAAGAAAGGTACAGTCGGAAATAATGAAACCATAATATTTAACGCGTATGTTAAATGAATATAACATTACATTGATAGATCACGAACTAAATGGATAACGGAGTGCTTAAACAGGTTTGCATTGAATATGTTTTGAAAGGTTAATCTATTTGAAGGTCATGTTTGCTCGCAATCACCTAAATAAGGGTTGGACTAAAAGCATGATGTCATCAAGAGTGGGATGTTAGAAACTATTAAATCATCAAATAAGGAAACCTCTAAATCTTTAACAAGTTTTACATTTATAAATGGAGTCAATTCAGTGGCCGTCACTTCTCCTTTAACCTTGTGTTACTTAGATTTTAAAGTTTAATAGTTAGCCTTTATTATTAATTTATCAAAATTCTAAATAGCTTGAAGATTTCTCTGAATTAAACTCGAGCAAGTATTCTCAAAACAACTGTCAGGGAATTATTGTAGAAGGTTACAATGATATGGTCCATATTAGATAATTGAGATAGAGAATATGTAGGTATTCGATAAATCAATTGATAAGCACGTTTGGGAAATATTGATATGATATGTATACACGGATTGGTACTCATTGTTGCAGTTGAAATGGAAACCTCAATAGTGCTTAAATTTCGACTATTTACATTTGAATTTATTCGCATTGTGAAAACCGAACAATTTCACGTTATGTGAGCAACACGCAATAGCAGGTTATCCTTTTGTTTTATACGAGAGCACCTGTACTGTTTCGCGCGTTGGCTGCGGAGGCTCGGGGCCGGGCTGGAGGAGCGGGTGGCCGCGGGCTCGGCCACGTGCAGATCGGTCTTCTGGCGTCGCGCGCCCAGCGAGGACGGCGCCGCGGCTGCGGACGTGGCGCTCGCTGAACGCATAGATGCCGCGAGAGAATTTCACGGCGCGCACGCACACGGCCGACTGAAGCTTGCGCGCCAGCGCTATCGGTGTCCGTGCCGCCACCGCCGCCAGCTCGCCCGGAAAAATCAGATCTCGTGGCGACGACCCTATCCATTCAAGCTGAACCGATCACAGTCATAACGTAGATTTCTTTTAGTCACACTCTGTTTCGAATGGGACTGCTAATATAACGCACTGTTAAACCACTGGCAATTTCCCACGTAATTATAAATAGTCCTAATAATAGATTCAAAACAGCTTACACTGTCTCCTAACATTTCTCTAGGAAATCACGTATTAAGGCACCGTAAGATCGCGGACGTTTACTTTGGCAACAGGGGCATGTCGAATGACGCAGCCAGGTGTGTCGGTAAAGGCAGTACCATCGAATAATACAGATGAGTGTCGGCGGCGTCACACTATACGTCACGCTCACTGCCCCGCACTGACTCTGCTCGTTGTAAAAACACTTTCTTTTGAAAATGATATTTGAACGGCTTCACAGGTGTTTAGAAACAGCATTTCTCTCACATATCTGTGTATACACATATCAAATGTCTATTATTAAATAACACAACTTAATAGTACAGGAACTTGTGGGTCAGTGTCACTGTCTCGAACGTTTGTTTATTTTCCGTAGGGTCGCCGGTCTGGATGCTCCCACCCCCGGCGCGCACTGCGCATGTCCGTATCCGTTCAATAATATCCACCACCCAGGGCACAGCTGATTCACGTCATGCTCAAGTTCATAATTGTTCCTGTAACTATGTCCCGCGCTGCAGATATATTCTACAAGTAATATATTACCTACTACTAAAATAACCCCCCCATATATTATGAGTACCATATAATATAGGTAAGTATTTCCACTTACACCGATACCACATGATAATTATACGCTCGAATCGTTTTATACCCCATTAATTTTCAATCTAAGAATAGATATGCAGTGATAATAAGATAATTGCTAGTCTATATGCGCGTAGTAAAATAGCTCGTCTGGCAGTACCCTTCGTAGCGTACATTACAGAGTGCACTCAGCCGAGCGAGACAGAACACTATTGTCCAAAACTAACGGTAAGCGACACATCAAAATTAATCAAAGAGAGGGAAAAATAAGCATCAACATATTTTTAACATTAATTTCTGCCGTATCGATAAAATCAGCCGATATAGCTGTCATCATAGTTATAAATTAAGTTAAAATAAATTTAAATATTACTGCTAACCATTCTAAGAATTTGTATACTTATAAGTATGATTATCTCAGCCACATGAGCATTACATTACCTTGACAAAAATTATCTTATTAATTTACGCGGGGATATGTCATTAATCAACTGCGCGTACGACCAAATTAAATATTTATGTTAATTAATATACGATTTCTGAAATAAGTAATCGTCAATAGGCAATATAATACTAAATTTTAACAACTTTTAAGAAGTAATTAAACCGATTTTTATAAAATTCATAATATCGCTATTATAACTACTAACGCCATCTAGTAGCAAGATCTGCAAATAACCTGTTGCAGTGTTTTGTTACAAATTCATTCTATGATATTATACATGCGGGCGATTTATACAGTAAAGTTGTATTGTTAGATTTTATTTAGAGGACTGTTTATATAATTGCTAAATCATTTATGAGATTTAATATTTATAATATACAAGGGGACTTCCTCAAAAATCAAAATCGTATTAATTAACTTAAATTTTATTCTAACCTATTACGTAATAGTCACTTGTGTCATTACTAAGTCTAATGTAAGTCTAAAGCGTTTTAAGTTTTCAAATCTGCTGTCCATTTTGCTACTGTCGCAGTCGTCCACAACGCCCCATATAACGACGTATGTAAATATGTATTATGAAACCGATTTGATGTGTGAGAGTGCTTACAAAACTTACTTTGATGTGAGATGATTATTTTAAGAAAACAACTTGTATAGGTAGCCTAGTACCTTCTGAACCTTTAATTATATTACGTATGACGCCGTATTAATTTATTAGATTGAAAGTTGAATTATTAAGTGTCCAAGACTCGGCAAATAAAGGACAATTGCTCAGTGCTTATTGTATGGTGAGACAGCTAGACGCATTCATAATTGTACCCCAATTCAATTTCGCCCTCAATGGTAGTATTGCCATTTTATAACCCATATGAATTTAATATTCGAAGATAAATGTTATTATTCAATTCAAGATTTTTGGGCGCCTTTCTGAATAATTCTAGCATTGTAAGGATTCCAAGTATTGTGATTCCGATAATTATATATTGTTTATATTTTTACTTTATCACTTATTGTTAACGATATCTGAGATTATAATTCTATTATCTGTGGTACAACTCTGCAGCAAAGATAACTTGGCTGTATAATCTATGAATTATTGACACTTTTTTTTTAACAAGCGAATACCTTTATATAAATCTATTTAATAAAATGTGAATGTCGTAATATTCATCGCACCTTTTCTTGTCATAAATATTATTTGATAAAATAATGAGAATTGAATTTAAATCCTTTGAAAGGTACTGGTGCCAGACATGCTCAAATAAAAATTGTATCTGTATGTTGTCACATTTGATTTTCACCACAAACAATCATTAATGAGCTAGACGAAAACATGTCTATCTTGCTTATGGCTGTTTCAACTGAACTTAAGATTGATTTTAGTGCACGGTATAACAAAAAAAAATTATGCGAACGAAATACATACGTTTGTTATTCAGTTTATTTAAATATAAGCGTCCATAGTGGGACGTAAACGTAACTGGTGAAACGTGGAAGCGTTCTACACTCCTCTGCCTACCTCTTCGGGGATAACAGGCGTGACGTTACGTTTTATAAGCAAAATTTGTCTCTGTTATAACTATTGTATCGTAAAATTACATTAGTCTATTTTTTATACCATGCTTACCTCTATTAATTGACAGTTTTAGGGAAATTATTGAGAAAAAAAAATCGATTGACACGGCGATGTAACGTTGTTTCTCAGTTCAATAACTCTACATTAACAAAAAAGAATGCCACTTTACTGGCACATTAAAACATTATGATAGCATAAAATCAATTTTAACTTCGGCTACGTGGGATAACGAACTGCAAGACTGTAAGCAGAAAGTGAATGCAGTGAGGGCAGGGTGTGATGGCGCCTATTAGAGAATACCTATCTCCAGCAGTGATATCTCCTACCTTGGGATGGCCTGATGATGGTGATGAGATTTCATTTTGTGCAACATTAACACGGCGTGTAATTTTCAAAAATAGCAACAATAATAAGCATAGATTTGGCTGTGAAAGTTATTTTGGTAAATTATGCTCATGTAACTTAATTTAATAATATAAATTTAAGTACGTCTTGCATAGAAAAAAAATAACCGCGCTTTGAATGAATAACTCCGTAAGGATTATGCATTGAAAATTGAATACGATGGGTTACGAAAGTTAATTCTGGGTATATCATAATATTTGCTTCCGAAGCAATTTATTTTTATTTCGAAAACAAATTTATATTTTAACGTTACATTAGTGTTGTCTAATTCCTACAAATATTATTATGCAAATTAGGCTACATATTCGGATAACTGAGTGGACATTATTAGAAATCTAGACATTGTTTTAAGAACTATGAGTAATTGATGATACTGTTCATTAAATTATGTACAAGTTAATGTATGAATCAATATAACAGTGATACGAAACTGTTTTTGTTAAAGCTTGTACAAAATCCAAAACGAGACATCTTGAAAGCAGTAGTTGTGTATTTAATAGCCCTCTTTAACGATATGAAGGCGAGGGCTCTCTAGTGAATTATGGCAGTGAGCTGAGGTTACGGAGATAATTAGAAATGATATGAAATACAAATAAAATTTGCAAATTTAAGACATGTTTAAGGCTGAATAATAAATTATTAGTTTGTATTTGTTATTCATATTTTGTGTATGAAGATCTAAAAATTATTCAAAATAGGTGTATCTGTATATTAAGCGCGGCTATACCTTGTACAGTTTTGGTAATACCACTACGCTATAAATGTAAATATGGTATTGGATGTTATACCTTACAAAGAGAGACTAGAGTAAGTACTATCCTCGAAATTGCTGAATTGGAAAATAAAAACAAAGGACCACAACTTTTATGAAATAAATAAATGAATAAATATCTCAGGACATTTTTAAACAGGACCATCCTTACATCCATCCTCTGGAATGGCACCCACATAATAGGGATTGCAGCCAATGGTATCTAAAAATAACTGAAACTGTTATCCATTAAATAATTTATTCCTCTGAACCATAGTTACGTATCCATTCAGTAGCGACTTCATCGTTAGTTGTCCATTCCGTGAATGTATACTGGAAAGTTATTATTGTTAACAATACCTATTAAGACAATAAACATTTTTTTTTGGCAACAACCATTTGCCGATCCCGCATTTGTAACAGGAAAAAAACGCTCAGTTCCGTACAATATGATTAAGATACCGACCAGTTCAGTTCTAAAGTTATGATTACTTGCTACATACCTTTGTGCTTGGCCATTTAGCATAGTGACTACTTGAGCCACTATACCTTTAACCGGCGCCTCCTTCTCCAATAGTACGCTGGCTCTCTCCATCGTCATCACAGCAAACTTTTTATCAGCGTTATAAATAATGGCACATTCCTTTAATCGATGATCGTTCGCTACCTCATTCGCCACCACAATCAATACACGATCTTTTAATATTCACTGTTTCGTTTTAATGCTGTATTTTGCACACTTGTCACGCTTGAAATACACAGGATTTATTAAATGTCCAGGTCATTAAATCTATGTCCAAAATCTTTAAATTATAAGAGAGATAAACGTGAAATATTTTATATACGCCTAAAAATATGTCTTCTATTTATATGATATCCGCTTATCATGAAAAGTCTTATCATTGTATTATGAGATCTTAATCAGCTGTTGAAGAAATTATATGAATAATTTACGAAGTTTTCGTTAAATCACGTAACGTTTATAAAATATAGAATTGTGGATATTTCTGTTCCGAGAGATAACTAATCTACGATCCTTCACAGCGTATTAAAGTTTTGCTTTGTTCTCTTTAATTTCATCAAATCATTACGTCACTTCGCGTTTTAGCATTCTGTTGTTGATTGGAATAGGTCAGTGTTTCGTAAATTGGAAGAAATCTATTCTCACGGCTGGTAATGTTTTGACATTTCGAAGTAAGATTGCCTACTATTTTGTTTTGTTACTTATAGTGCCTAACAAAGAATCCATTAGTTAATTGACATTTAGAAATAGGATTACGTTGTTACCATTTCTTAAGATAACAACATTATCGAGAATGCAGATAAAAAAATGCTCCAGCATTGAACGAGATATGCAACAGTTATCCGGTTAATATTCATTGTGCATATAAAAATATTTGGAAGTGTTTCACAAGGAAAAGTCGAATAGGAAGCATAAGTCGTTAACACTTGAGAAACTGCGGTCAAAAGTGACAAAGGTCGATTTGGTAAGAGAGAAAATTGAAATCCATAAATTACATTAAGAGACAGTTCTTCAGCTATTGTGTTTTACTCACAATACTGTGCTCATTAGTGACGTTACATTGGAGAGAGAGACAAGCAAAATTATGATAAGTGAAAAGCAGTAGTTGAGGACTGGCAATATGTTCAATGCTGATACAATCATAATTTTTATAGAAATATTTCAATGAAACGCAAATTGCTCTCTTAACCGGGAAGTGAATGTGCCACACTTGAAACACAAAGACCTAAATAGAAATTGTGATGGAAAGAACAGTGATTGAAAGCTGTTCACTAAAGAAAGCACATCTAGCGGCGGCCGGCTAATTACTTACAGACGAATTTCTAATTTAACTGCAACTGTAGGAAAAAAATATATTTTGAACTAGATTCTACAATATTACGGAATGAAAAGTATTCGTTTCACTTCACTCACGTTGATTCACTGTTACTAACATCTTTATTATCACTGTTGCTCATTTATATTTTATGAGTTCCCGCTAGCGAATCCGCATTGAGGAAGTCGCTTCAGTCGGTATCTGATAAAGTTATTCAATGTTGCTATGGTAACTACATTTAGACAACAATGGGGGTTTGCTAAGCCCGTTAACCCTCCTGCCGCATTTCGTACAAGGCATTTTTTTATATCGTTTCATTTATAACATTTTGGAACCGACGGATTAGTATCAATACACACTTTGTAATAATAATAGATTCTGTAATATTGATCATTTTATGGTAATACAATATAATAGAGAACGTATTAGGTTAGGCACATAGTCAACAGGATACCGCAAAACATCTTGCGGTCATCTACGTAAACAATAGCGCGTACACATTGTCAGTATTTAGCTCAATTGGATCAAGAACGGCATGTGTCCACGATCCGAGGGTAATTGCATTCAACGTTTCAGAAAACCTCGACACAATTTTTACGACGAGAAGGGTTCGACTAACCATTCATGATCGCACAAAGATCACGTACATTTATCACTATGAATGTCGTTTAAGCATAATAATGTTCAAGTAGAAACGTTGCCATTGAATAATCTTTTGTCATAAAATAATGTCCGGGCCCGGGGATAGCGGCAGATGTCCGTAAAAAACTTTTTTCCATCGAAAATACTTTGAACAGAAATAACTTTTGTGGCTGATGTTACTGTCCATTTAGTCACATCCTGGTACTCGTATGACTGTTTAAATAGCGAAAACGCTCGGGATACGTTATCTATTTCGTGTCACGCGTGAACAAGTACGTGGGTAGATAATAAACGAAAGTTTAAAACATATAAACTTTGTGTCAACGAACTTTAGCACCAGGGATCTCAGTTAATCTCATTTGCTTATTACTAGGGCTTCCGATTTAAGCCTAGCTTATCATAGCTGCCCATTCTAGGGTAAACAATCCTTGGCCGGCGGGTATATCCGTATATTTGGCACGTAAGTATTTTATCTTTAGTATTAATTATCACAAATTCATTGATTATTCTGTTACGTATTCTAACTCATTTGTTAACGTATAATCACTTCCTAATTTCGATAAACGATTCGATTGCAACAAATGTTCATTACATGTCTCGATACAAAAAACGCGCTGTATAATGTTTCAGATGAAATGAGAGCAGCAATTTGGACGTCCAATGACCCGGTCGTGATCGATATATTGGGATCAAAACTTGATCGTTCAATGTCGATGCGAGGAGCACGTGCCGATGTCGCGGCCGTGTGACGTGCCGGTTACGTACGACCGCGCGCGCGACGAGTTGTCGACTAACATCCGAGCGGTCGCGCCACGCGGGCGCAGGCACGCGGCGAGATGAACCAAAGCCCCGGCCAGCTGCGATGCCGCTTTATCTGATTACCTCATGGAGCAAGGACCTTAGAGCCGTAAAATCCACCTTGAAAATCAACGTTCGCACCGCACATTTTGACTTACGAAACCGCGCTCTCAGCTATCCAATATTTATGAAGCCGTACATTTTATTAGTGTAAGTAGTTTTAATAATATCCGGAAAACAATATCCGTACTGACAATTATAAAACAGCGAATGTATATAAAAGTCGCTTTCTACATAACTATTTGTTTAATTTCAATAATATTAAAAAAGTTTTATGTAAAAGTTTTAAGTTTCACTTTTTCAGTAATCTTTGTTACGGGGCTATGCGAAAATGAGTTTGCATTTATGACTTGTTTTGAAATGTAAGACGCGAATTCTCAAAGCGATGCACACGCGCATATCAATGCTCGCGAATCGGCCTCAAGACGCCGGAGAATATTCCCATTGTTGTATAACGTCTATTGTGGTGTGGCGCGCAACGATATATGGAGGTCAGACGAACACCCAGACAATTCATCTGATTAAAGCACAAACGGTATCCACTAGAGCTTTGTTTTCATTTTTACGATCACGTCGCATGCCGTTTCGATAATAAATTATGCACGTTACGTGCATAATACGAGTATTGAATTTCCCGCGTAATTCTCGTAAGCAGGCGTTTAAAAATGGACGCATTTGTGTTCAATTATGTATTTGTGCAGAACTGAAAGCCCAACGTGTTACTAATATTTGAATCTTATGTCGTTAAGAATAATTTTTAAATCGTACATCTCTTTTGAAAAACTTAAGGTTTTTATTAGAAACCTTTCGAACAGCCAATTTAGTCGTCAGTTTATGTCAAGGTTTAAAATGTTCACGAATACAGGACTGGCTAGCAATCACCGGAACGTTTAAATGTTGCAATGGACCTCAAGTTATATTGGAGAATTTAAGATAATTAGGGTGTCTCGACAAAAAAAAAACAGGTAAGAACGTTATGCGAGTTTTAATGGCGGACCGGAGTGAAGTAGTCAACTGGTTCTAATGTAACGGAACGCGGATAATTGATTCGGTGATTGTCCAGCAAGGAAAAGGCGAATTCTGTTAAATTGTTCGCGACAAAGAAATTGCAGTTTTATACGTTTTGTCACAGGACAGATTAAAAATATTTAATAATATACTTATCTAATGAGATCGCTGTAGCAACATAATAAGAAGGAGAATCTTTCATAATCGAATTAAATATCCTGTTTAGTTTGTTGACCTAATGTATGTATATGTATATGTATGTATCTATGTACAAGAACATGTCTAAATAGGTTTGCGGAGAAGGATATAATTGTATATTAAATATTATATATTCCCCTTTTATTTGTAAAAGAAACATTTTAACCAAACACAGTCTTGAAAATTAAAAAAAAGTTGCAAAGAACTGGTATAACGCAAAATTTTTTTTTTTTTTTTTAACCGACCCATTAACATTCCACTGTTGGAATATAGGTCTCCTCCCATATTGAGAGGGTTAAGGCCGTAGTCCGCCACGCT
>DWJK01003123.1:0-13550 GCA_018248815.1 Croniades pieria auraria
TATTCCATGGGACTTAAACGTAACTGGTGAAACGTGGGAGTGTACTATACTCCTCTGCCTATCCCTTCGGGGATTACGGGCATGATGTTACGTTTTTTTTTCTCTTCTTTAGGGGTATTATTAATACATATGTATATGATTACGTCATACCAGTACCGAGTAGGCAGAAATATCTCTATACTATTAGGCGCTCGATAATTCATTATTTGGCCTAATCGGTCGAGAAATGTGAGCTATAGTCTCCTTGGCACCTGCATCCATTAAAATTTCCATTGTCATCTCGTGTTGCCTTGTTATTGTAATAGGATCACCCTCTATATCATGGTTCGTTGTATATTACTAATCGTGGTAGTGTACTACACACCTCTCCCGGCCCCTTTGGGGAAATACAGGCGTGATCATGACATATCACCAGGAACTGCTACTTAAAAAACCCCAAAAGTATCCGACTTGGGACTGTCGACTAGAATTCGCACTTGCAACTCCTTCACGAGGCAGCCAAATGCGTACATGCGTGATGTTATGGTTGTGTGCGTGTTTAAAAAAATCAACTGTGAAATATTACATTAGTTTGAAAGATATAAACTTAATTTTTTTTCTTTGGAAAGCAAAGCAATAAACTTTTAGAAGTTAAGGGGTGGCCGGTGCGCCTGACTTGGCTGCAGCCAGCCGCTCCGGACTTGTCGCGCGACACAGTGTATGGACACTTGGAATTAAATTATTAGTTTGGAGCATGTTCCGAACAGTGTATCGAGGACCGGAAGCAGTTTTAAAACTCATTTCAGTTTTATTTGAACAGTGTATTTTAGTTTTGTTCTAACAATATTCTGTAAATATGGAGTTGTGTTAGTCGATTTCAATCTTCGATTTCAGGAGTCTGAAGTTCGAAACAGTTTTAAGTAACATTTAAGTTTTGATTTGACTTGTTACAACGGTCAAGGAACATGTCGTGAGGAAACCTGCATGCTTCTCCCAAACATTGTCTAAAATATGTGAAGTTTGCCAACCAGTACTTGAAATGGTAAGGTACTGTCTAAAGTCATGTCATTCCAAGAGACCACCCAAAAAAGCAATATTTTAAAAATAAGTGATTTTATTATTATTTTATTCATAATTAGTGATTCCAAAATCGTCGACACGTGTCAAAGACCAGTTATGTATGATGAAAAATAAACGACTATTTTGAATGTTTCGTCTAAAACTATGTATTCGATAGCCCCTTTTGATTTTAATGGATATAAACCTAGTAATCGCTAAATGTCATTGGAGTAAGTTTTCAGTACTAATATGGAACTGTTATTGGCAGTCCAACTAAATTATACACAAGTGTAAATATTGCGTAGCGGTAATTATGTGATAATGTATGTACATCTATATTTATATATTAAATCTTCCACATCGTTATGAGTACCACGGGACATATCTGGCTGCCTGTTGCCAATGGGTTGCGCGCTTAGCAAGAAAACTGTTTTCACGGCTATAAAGTCACATGTCATAGTGCAAAAAGAAATTTTTCACGTGCGCGATTAAAACGATCAATAGTCGATATTGATGAAGGTTGAACGACGAGATGTCTTCGAAACCGGCGTGCGCGCATGGAGAGAGAGATGAAAATGAAGAAGCGTGTCAGATCTGTAAGAATAGACATACTCGACACCTACCTTTTATCTACCCTGTAATGGACCTGCTGTGACAGTAAAACGATAATACAAGCACTCATTAACTCGACCAATTTATTTCTAAACAGTTGATCGAAAGTATTTAAACAAAGCTGCTCGCAGTAACCCGGTTAGTTGTCAACTCCATAGTAACTCTTGCAGCGATTCACATTGAACATCGCGTCGTGGAGCGTACAGGGAATTACATTGTGAACAAGTTAGCGCGGAGTTGAAAACCCGCGGCTCGCGGACCATGTGCGGTACTCCGAAACATTTTCAAATAAAGATTACACTTTAAAATGGTTAACACACGCGCTTTGCAGCCGAAATTTAGTTTTTGTGTTCATTCAAACCGTGTCAAATAAATGTGCTGGCGTTCTGTTCTATTTTGTTGCAGGTTTTAAATATTTGCCATGTTGTGTGGTAATTGATGCATATATGTATGTACATATATCGATAATAGATTGATTATGATGACCCCGTGTAGATACGAGCATAACTACAGCAAGTTATGAAAATATTTTTTATGAAAAAACTTAAAGGGTTTTTCAGTTTTGCTTTCAGAGGACATTCTGTATACACTTTGAGGTTCCATCTCACAGGAGTCTGGCAATTTTATAGTACTGAATTGTCACCAAATTTATTTTTGAGTGCAAACTTTCAGTTGGATTCGAAATTCGTAAACGAGTTAAAGTTCGATTACAAAATTTGATCGTCAGTCGCTGGAACGAAGTCAAATAAAATCGTTAAAATAGAGAAAAACTATTTTCTGAAAATAAAGGTTTTAAATTTGCTTCGGATCACGAGACTCGAATAAATTTCCAAAAAATACATGTTGAAGGATGTGATACTGCCAGGAATGCGGTGCAGTCTACAAAACAATACAAGCGTGAACAGGAAGTCGCTAATCATATTACACAATGACCTTTAAAAACCAAATCATATACATACATACATAGCTCGAATTAATATACGATGAATGCCAACTTATATCGGAGAAATTATAAGTAGGAACAGTTCAGATTCTGCGCGATAATCTAAAACTGATGCTATCACTATAGTATATCAATTTTAGATTATCGATCTAACCTGAACTTTTCCTACTTATACTTTCTCCAATATAAGTTGGCTTTGTTTTGGATAAAATTAATGTCACATTTAACATATCAAAGTTAAACACATGTACCTCATAATATCTCATAGCGATTCATTCTGTAACATCAGGCTATCAGACCATTGCTGGATCAAAGGCTTCCCTAATAAATTTCTGCAGGTAGCCATTGTGACAAATTCTCAACATTTTTTTTATCCATCTAATTTAAATATTGAAATAACGTTTTAAAACAAGTCATAACAATTAAATCAATAGAATAATATGCACGTAGAACGAAAATAAAATATAGCTGCAATGTTAGCTTCGAAAATATGAGATTCAAACCGATTGTGAACTGTACGAAAATTGAACGCCAGGACGTAATTGAAAACTTTTGTTTTTCGAGTAGAATCAATATTTATTCGGAACTACGTATTTTCGACGGGTAATAACAGGAAGTTCGACACTGAATACCATTTAGGAGAACGACCGCAGATTGTTTTTGTCCAACAATAAAAATGCGGGTATTCATAAGATCAATAACTGTAACCACTACTTTGAGATCTAGAAATTTTAAAAATTTCACAATTCTATGTTCGTAGTACAATAACATTGTAATGTTAAGCAATACTCTAAAAGCGAAGTTAAGTTTCTTTGTTAAATATTACAAATTAACCAACATATTTAGAGTTTCAGCAAATGGCACAGTCTGTTTTTTGTTCAGGAAACTTCTCGAAACTTTTCTTACTAAAGCCTTTCGACAACAATGATGACAGGAATTTTGAAACAATTCATATATAATAATAGAGCCATGTGATTGTGTTGCCGTTATTAGTCTAAATGGTAAAATTTAAGTTATATATCCTTAAGGATTCTACTTATCACTTCTTTGTTGAAATTCTTCTATTCTATGTATATACATTTTTTCTTTATGTCCTTTTATTTGCTTTTTGTAAATTTTCATCACCTTTGCTTTCGCTAGAAGATCTTCTATTATCTTCAAATTACAAAGTTCTTTTCAATAAAGTAATGAAAGAACAAGTACTTTGTTAGCTTTGTTTTCCCGAAGTCCTGGGTCTCTTGCTAGGTATTTTGCAATGCCGCCCAGATAAAGTTCGATAACGGGACTTTTTGAAATCTTTTGTAACGGTACCATAAAGGTTGTACCATAAAGTTTTTGTTTCTTTTATAGTGTTATATTAAATGAGCGCCGTATATCATATATTGACGTACAGTAGACTGGAAAAATGTCATTGTCATTGTATCGAATAAGCTATAAATTCGTGTACAAAAAAAAGAAATCTCTAGAAAAACTCTTACATATGATTTTTCCGAAGAAACAACGCGAAGACAATCTTCAGAAAAATCTACAAAGGAAAAACGAAACAATAGCAGAAACTGTATTCAAGATCAACAAAGATTCAGGAGCGAGAGAGGAATCCAAGGCAGGAGGTAATTGGAATGGCGGTAAATTGACTTTCTTTGTTTTTAACAAAAATAATATCAAACTTATATTATCGCGGAATTCGTACATTTCCTATTTAATGCGTAAGGTCCATGATGAGATTACGACCAGTCTTCGCACAATATGTACATCTCTTATTTAAAATTGTTTAAGATAAAATCACGACCAAGATGTTGATTAATCCTGTATAATTATACAAATGTTCATAATGAAATTACGATATAGTTGCCTGAGATTCACACTATGTATCTTCAATGCCTCACGTCTACTTTGAGACTCAGTTACATAATTTAGTTAGGAAGAATTGATAGTCCAAATGGGTTAAAACATATTGATATTTTGTTGCCGGCATTGGTGAGTCAGCGTTGCATGGTTTTCTACTGTGTAAGACATAGATCTTACTCACCCATGCTCGAGCAGATAGATATTTTGTATGCAAGTTATTTGTTTAAAGGTTATAGAGTTACTATATAATATTATTTTAACATAGACCACCTTGTTTTTAATTATACAGTAATTTCAAATGTCCGTTACTTAAGAATGCCAAGTCCCTTTGGGGTGTACTGATTGAAATACGGATTATTTTTGCTTCTAATTACGAAACAAAAAATCAAATAACGGATCGAGCTCTAATTAACGTTCCATTATAAATGAAAGTTAATTAAGAAAATGTAGCGAAAATAACAATAGTCCATCTAACCTTTCCTTTTGTTTACTCAAACATTATTTCCACGAGATTGATTAGGGTTTTTGTAATAACTTAGCCATTTATTTTGAAATTATTTGTGAATGATAAATATAGGTATATCCAAATATTTATGTCTCTACTACGGAATCAAATATTTCTCCTACCAAGAAATAATTCTTATTGTGATTGGTATTGTACATAGATATTTTCAAAACTTTTCAAATCCTACTTTCGAACACTGGTAACTGCCACAAACTGGACTACTCCGGGCTGGACCTGTGATCGCTGATGAAAATACAGATTAGTTCTCTACTGTACTATAAGATGGTTTAAGTTATTTTTAAGATCGTCGACGAAGATTGTTATCTTTAGATAAGAACATATTACTTTAGGTAGTGGAGTTACCTAGGTTAAAGACATAATAGTAGATAAGTGATAAGCGCCCGTCCTAATCACCAAGTGATTAGGACGGGCGCAGTGCCTCCTTGATTTTGAACATGAAATTTTGTTTGTAGTAACATCTAAGAGTACATGTCCTATGTCGACATTTACGGTTAATTTCCATTAGATAAATGGTACGAGTGAGCCACCCTGTAAAACTCCGAAAATTTTGGAGCGGCAATTAAATAGTAACTTTTGTTAGCACTACTTGCTTTTACCAAAAGTACGATATTTGCGTGTGTGTGTGCCTCAATGGATGAATTTACTCGCCCGTTGTTTTTAAATAAAATCCAACATAACAAAGTTGTCCCCGATATGAATATGTTAGCGCACTGCATTTTTTATACCGCAGCATATCAGTGCCGGTTGAATTTCCAATCATTTATTCAATATTTTATTTATCGATGAAATCGACAGGAAAAAGTTTGTATTTTATTCAAATGAAAACAAAGTACTATTGATAAGTTTATAAATGTTTTATTTATATTAGCAAATATCAATTCAGAAGTACTATTTATGTGAGGCTCTGCCAGAAAGACACAAAAGAACTCTCATTCGAAGTTTAGCATATTCGGTATTGCAAGTATCCATTCGTGACAGGACCATTTAATGGATGGAAACCACGCGCATATTAGGATTCAGCCGAGTAGGTAACTTGTGCTTTTAAGGTGCAGCTTGGAAATCCCTACCCCTTTAAAATTTACGGATACTAAAATTTTCTTAAACATTTTGTAACTGATAGACTTACGTTTAAATGTTTGTTTTGTTTACAGAAGCCTAACATATTGATATCGACTGTGAATATTTTAACGCTATGAATTTTTGTTCATTGGTCGGAAGGTTTAGTTTTCCGTAGAATTGAATTTTCTGGTCTTAACTAAATTAATTTGCTAAAACGCATGTCTTCGTTTCTCGTTACTATCTTAAAGGTTCCCAAAAACATGTTTTTTTTTATAATAAATTATTGTACGTAATTACAGTATCTACCTCCCCCGTAGAGGATCTGCCGTTATAATATAATAACAATAGAGTAACAAACGAGCAGAAAGCAGTTGCAAGCGACCACTGCTTCACTTAGATGTCTGAATCGATCTCTAACAGTACAGTACGAATAGGACGCTTAAAGTCATTTCGTTCAATTATTATAAGTTAGTTCAGTTAGTTTCACTTAGTTTAGTTAGTAATAATTGGTAACAGGACTGCCGGAATTGCACCATTAATAACATTAGTCCAATTAGAATACGTTAACATGAGTCCAATTAGTATTAATTAGTTTCTGTCCTGTTAGAAGTTGGTAACAGTAGCGTTCTTGAATTTGAGAATGGAGATATTTGTCTCTAGTATATCATTCTGACTGAAACACAAATTGTTATAATAATTCCTTGATACTTCTGAGAGGAAATCCGTGACCAAGAGATGAATAATAAAAGGATTGATGATGATGCATGCTTCGTCTTAGCTGTCCGGTGTCACTTCCGAGGTCGAAATTTCTTCCACTTCACAAATAAACATTAGTCGCTATAATAAAAGCTGAAATATAGCGAGAAAACTAAAATACCCTAAAGTTTTTAATTATATGATTTAAAGGATGTAAAGTTTGCCAATGTGTATGTACGTGACCAGCGCAGCAGAGTAGGACCTATCTTATTTACTCTAAGAGTGAATGGAACCGGGTTCTTCCTTTATCTACATATTAATGGATAGATTAACTTAAGAAGAATGTAATTACTAATGACAAGTTTTTATAATGTTTATTATTATGAAAATATGTATAAAGAATGTATGTAAAATACATCGGAGTGGGCATATCGGAAGGCAAAAAATAAGCCCGACCAGAACATGAATATCGGCAAATTCACAATTTAATGGAACATTTTGTTCCGACCATCGCCTTTTCACTTTGTGCTTTAATAAAGGCTTTATTACCCAAAAAAATATTTTGACGTGAATGCTAGTTGGAAAAACAAAAGAGGTGTTTTTAAAATATCTTTTTATGTAGAGAATTTGAACCAATAAAAGACTGTATAAATTCAGGCTTTAATACTACGGTGTAATTTGATTCATTTTGATTTGTAATGTTGGCAATGATTTTATTCGTTACCGACAAAGGATGTCACATTAATGCACATTGCATTACACGAATGTCAAAGCATGGGCATAATTTTTTTTTGATAAATTATTACTTTAAAAACAATTTGTATATAGCAGGATTGAGTTGCTATTTTTATATAAATAGATATAATAAACTGGTAAATAAGCCAGTTCAGAAACAACCTTCAATCGAACGTCATTTTACTTTTTAGGTATACGCAGTAGAAGAGTGTGCAAATCTTAAAAAACCTTAGAACTATATTTGTTATTCAGAATTTGCAAAAATGCAATCGATTTAAGGTCCATAATGAAAATTGTTCCCATGTCCTTTAATGACGACTCATATGAATTTTAAAACAGTACCACATGTTGAACAATTGCAAGTATGAGTAATTACAGAGTAATATAAATAGAGAACTCAAATTGCTCGAGTCGAAATTAGAGGCAATAAATGTCACAAACGTACAGAGTAATAACCATGCGTGAAAATTATTGCTCGAACATGTAGTGGATATTGAAATGAGAAATAAGTAAACGGCCTATGTGGTTAGGGATTGCTTACTCGCAGGCCATGTCACGGTGAGTTGTAGATTAATCATCATCATCATCATACATCACTATCATCACCCATCACATCATCAACCATCACTATCATCAACTATCATTATCATCATCCATTACACAATAATATATCCACATTATCAAAGCAAATGATCAAATTCAATATATATTCCTCTTTTTACCAAATATGATAGGAAAATGAAAATGAAATCAATGTGTATCGAGGTTTGTTTTAAAGTTTACGGATAAAGATTAACAGTTTTGTGATAGATCTACATATAATTCACGTTCCGTATAACAGAAGAACGTTGAATTTGTCGCGTTGTTTCGCGCGGATAGGTTAATGCGAGAAGTTGTGCCGCCGTTTTACAGATATTTAACACTAGCGAAAGTTTCTAGCATCTCGTGAAAACTGTTGTGTGTTTAATAGCTTTCATCCACGTATTAATTGTGTCTATTTTACACAATTATCAGGTATATTTGGATATAATCTGTAGATATAGCTGATAGTTATATAGATACAATGTGATACTCATTTATATATAAAATGGGACAAGAAACAGGGATTGGAACATTTACTTCTGTTTATTCATATTTTATCTTACTTCTGTCTTCTATGTAGCCCATACAAAAACTCAAGCATTATATGTAAAAAGTAGTCCGCTGATAGTTATCTATTTTGTCTAAAACAATGTAACATCACGCCTGTAATCCCCGAAGCGGTAGGCCCTTTATAGGAGTGAAGTACACTCCCACGTTTCACCAGCTACGTTTACATTCCGCTACGGAATTGTCTATTGCTGTACACCGGGCACAAATCCGAACTCCGAGCTACTACTAGGAATTTTATCTTAGAAAACCCTAGTTGCATCCGACCTGAAAATAGAACCCAGGATCCTTTGATCAATAGGCGCAACCATTGAATCAACGAGGCAGGATATAGGCTATACAATCAATCTACTTGTCTATGTACCTATATGAAAACGTCAAGACGTCTAAGTATCTATGCCCAGATTCATATAATATTTAATTCGTCACTCTTACTATCTGACGCTTCAGTGCGGAGTTCGTTCGTGGCATGCGAATGCGGAGTGTGTTAGTGGTATGCGAGTGCGGAGTATGTTTGCAGTGTGCGAGTGTGGAATGCGATAGATAGATAGAATGACGTGGAGGGTGCTGGAAACTCTAATTAGAGTACTTATAACATAACTATTGTTTCGTGTGCTTATTATGTTTTATTATAATTAGAAATACGAAACAAAAGTATCACGTCATTACTGAAAGTAATTGTACTCGGTACACAATTACATTGAAATCAAGTCGCTGCTATGGGATTCAATTTGTTATCCTCCGAGGGAGGGACGGTTTAGTGGGTAATGAGAGGCCGTAATGAGTTCAGCGAAACTCGAGGACCGTCGAGAATTGTATCGATATTGCTAATATCATTTTTTTAGTGGTGTAGCGAGAGTTAAAGGATCTATTGGATGTTCATCTACATAGGCTCTACCATTTTTACTCTGTGCTTGTTATCTTGTTTCATCTCTAGTACGGTAAGCTAACTATTTAAAAAACAAGATATTTTAATTCAACTAGTAAATATGTCTCACTAATGCGCATTGGAATATACAACTGGTTCAATCTATAGGAAAGTGTACAGTCAAATCCGCTTGACTTTATGTATATTATTGTAAAATATTCCGTGCTTACTATTGGAGTTTGCAGTACATATGACGATAATGGCTGTGAATTTGCTTTCGCTTTATACGTCATTAGGAACGGTGAAAAATTTGGGCTATGGAGTTTCTTCCTACCCGGGCAGACCCAAGTCGTCTATTTCCCTCAATAGTTTTACCTCTCTAGTGTTGCTGGTAATCAACAAAGAGGCATATTACAGATCGTACTGTATATAAACCCACCCAAACTAAAAGTGCGATAACTTTGCTAATATGTTTCATATCTTTATTACACTCATACTGGATTACTCCTGGAGCAATCTTATTCGAGTTCTAGCCAAGAACCTCGCACGTAGACGCACAAATCTACAGGAACGGCCATATAGTATCCGTTCTTGGAAATTATACTCGCCTCCTTTTATGAGGTTCTCGCTGATATAATATTTTATTTGTACGGTAATGCACTCTGGAAAATTGACTCGGGTGCTATAAAATTGAGTGAACGTGAATCAGCGGTTCTGAGTCATGATTTGATTTTAGTAAGGCTTCGTGAATGCTGTGCTCGTAGCGACATGGGTGGTTGTGAATTTTTTATTTTATTCGCAGTCTATCTACGTATTGATATGGTCTTTGAATTTAGTAAGCATTGAACTGTAAGTTTTATGTGGTTTATACGATTTCTAATAAAGCGAATTTGGTAATAATGAGAGGTATAGCAATACAATATGAGCTCATGTTAATATGTTGCTAAGGGTAAACGTTAATAGGATCAAAGAAAATGAAAGATGATGATCAGAAATTCATATATGATTAAAAATGTTTACAGACAAACCGATAATGTTATGTTAAAGTAGCGTAACATCACGCCTGTAAGCCCGAAGGGGTAGGCAGATGACTGCTCTTCACTCTCACTTTTCACCAGTTACGTTCCACGCCCCATAGAATAGGTTGTGAGTCTATTGCCGTACACCGGGCCTAGATCCAAACGCCGAGACCCTACTAGAGATTTCTACTAGGTAATTATAATGATATGTTATTTTCAACAAATATTAGCAATAAAAAATTACGTCTAGTCCGTCCGTAAAATTATGTACAATGTTTCATTTAAGATCAGTAAGAAATAAGTCTCTCCTCCTGACTCAAAGTAACAATGTTTCACTTCTTAACTCATTTTAAATACTAGTACAAAACTGTAAATGGCGACTGCGAGATCCGGAGAAAGGGATCTACAACTTTTTTTGTTAGTAACTTTTTTTGTTGATGGCTCAAATCTCATCTTGCTATGGATTTCACACATTTCAGCGCTAGGCTTATAAAAACTAAGCGGCAACTATGGAAGTGGATGGAACAGTAAAGTTACATATGCTCCATAGAAATAAATTTATTTTGATGTACACGAAAATTCTGCAAAGAATGGGATTAAGCGCATGACGTTACAAAAATGCTCATCCCGTAAACGTAAATGGCAAGAGCCAGTAGTAGAATAATTTAATTTAAAGCAGCTAAAGCGAAATGCTCTTTCAGCTTTATTTCCTGCAGCGGTTGCTAAATGTCGTGTTTCAAGTTATTAAGCAGACAGGCACGTTTCTTAATCTTGAATTATATTTTTTGTTGCTCGTTCCGTAACAGATACTGAAATTTTTGCTTGAAACTTACAATGTTATCATTTTCATGGAAGCACAAGCATTTGGGAGGTAAAGAAAGAAAATTTTGTAACAGTGCAGCGTCGTATTATAAGATTTATATCAGTAATATTAAAATATTTCCGAACTTGTGCCTCGAATCTTCTTCAGCTCATCATTTGTATATGTCTGTATATATTTATAGGAAAATACATAATTACGAAATGGCCCCGAACATAGTTTTTAAAAGTTTCCAAGCAATGGAGAATTAAAACGTGGAATAAAAATGGTTCCCATAAACTTCTTTGTAACGATCCGATATAAACTAAATAAAGATATATCTTGATAATCACTAATGAAACTTTAGGAAATTGGTGCTGAACAAAAAACTTTTAGAAGGAGTTTGGTCGCCTCTTAGGACACCCTGGTATCCCGGCATGAAATTGGGGGATGTATTCTTTCTCCAATACAAATCACATTACATATATTGAGGCATTAGCTACAAACATGTGTACAATCCGTAAAGCCAAATAATGTTATCTTCCTACATTAGTTCTGCAGGATTCAGAAAATCAATTTGCAATCCATTCTACCGTTCCTATAGCAACAGAAATAACTCCAATGGCAAGATTAATCGATCGACATCTGAAAGAGGCGGGTGGAGTGGTCGAAGATTAGTCATTTGGGATTAGGGGATTCTTTCACGCATTTAGCGTCCCTATTGCTGTTGGGAGAAGGGTGAATTTGGCGTGGAGAAAAGCCAATAAGCTAAGCAATGTTGAACGAAATAAGTTGTACTGTTTACTTGTTCCTAATTTATGTGGATGGCGTGCTGCAAGAAATGGTTCTGTCATACCCAACCATTCGATATTTGATATCGTTCGTTTTATTGTACGGCGAAAGTAGAGCGCAATTTCGTTTCGAGTGATTTAATAATAATGGAAAAGATTTGTTATTCCACGGTTATATTAATATAGTCAATATTTGGTCTTTTATACACAAATATTAAAACCAATAAAACGTTATTAATAGGTCATAAACTCATGTTGTTAATATGAAAAAGATTTTGTAAATTGCCCTCTTTATATCAGGTTTTACTCAACTTAGACTCTTCAGACACTGAAATTGTAAAACACGTAATATTATTTACTAGTAAGTATTTCCTGATTAAATATGTACCGGCTTAACTCACGTACGTTTTTCGGGATGGCCCGACTAATTTCGGACCTGTACGAGGTCCTTCCTCATTAGCTCCCGCTGTTTGCAGCAAGGTCGTGGCGGAGACGGACCATCTCGAAAAACGTACGTGAGTTAGGCCGGCACATTTTTAATCATGTGTATAAATACTCACGAAACATTTAATAATAAAATAGGTATTTTCTCTTAAGATTCGTTTGAGGTTTGAAGCACTTTCATATTACACTTAGTCATTAACTGCTCCAAATGTAAATTTAAATTATAATGTAGCAAAATTGAAGTCATTCTCAGAATTATGTTGCAAGACGATGAAGCCAGTCGCAGTGGAAGCCGTGGCCATGTTTTGGTAAAAGTAATTACAGCATTGCGTCCGAAGAAATTGATAGCGATCAATTTTCAGTACTAAGATTTCTTGATTACTCGAGATCAAATACCCAAGAATTTCAGAATGGAGAATGAAAATATTTGACGGTAGATATAAATTATGTTGAAGCAGCAGTGAACTGGGGAAACTACAATGAGTGATAAAGAGATTCATAATTTATTGCTTGCATATTCATTTTCAAATTTTTAAGAAACAAAACCTAAGATTTAGTGTTAATGGGTATTTTGTTTCTATACTGTCGAAGAGAAAAGTCGAAGAGAGTATTCGGTCGCCATTAATTTTTTTTAATTTGTCAATGTCGTAGCCAATTTGCTGAATCTTATCGATTTTTACATATGAAGGGTCCGAATGCGATGCGAAGACGACTACTATTATCATAATTATTTTGCGTTATTATATTGTATGAGCTTATATTGTGTCGTACACAATCCACTTATAAGCCGCAAAGGCGTTCTATTGGTCGGACTCTAGGCTCGACCTTTAGTTTACAACTAGCTGTGCCTGCGACTTCGTACGCGTCGATTTCGTATGTTTAGAAAAAATAAATTGACATAACTTCTTTATTTGTTAATCGACTTAAATGAAAAAAAACACTTAATGTTAAGTGAAGCACATCACAATATAATCCTGAAAACTGCATTCAAATCGGATAAGCCGTTTCTGAGATTAGCGTGCA
>DWJK01003124.1:0-13549 GCA_018248815.1 Croniades pieria auraria
GATCCTCGAGGCCCGTAGACTCGTACCCATGCGGCGATATATCCGCCGCGGCGTACGAACGACTGCCTATGTATGTACCTCACCCATAAATATCATTGTCGGTCCGTCGTATACAAACGCGCTTAGCGAAAATATCACAACGACTCTATTGATATAGTATCTTTTACCATACAATACAAAGTACCTTAATGCACAATTAAATATTAAATTATTCTATCACCGACCCACTTAATTTATCAATTCTTACAGACCTGGCACGCTTCTTCTGCATTCATCGCTCTCTTCTCACACGCTCTGATTTCGGAAACTCGTGACTTCCATCGGCTAATATCTGACCTATTTTGTTAAGATAGGTGAGTCTTGGTCTCTTTCAAAACCTGCATCTATCAATGTTTGCTTTGTGTGTGTGAATGAAGACAAGGAATTAGTTTTATATACGAAACAAAACAATGCCAGGAAGAGCAGCCTTGCCGCTTAAATAGTAATATATGACAGGAGAACAATTATAAAACAATAGATTATGCAGAGAAGTGAATATTAGGACTGAAACAACAAAAACAACATACATATAAGCTATACAAAAGATAGCAAACACACAAGTCCACAAAACACAGAAAGGAATGGAAACACTATATACATATGTATATAATATTTTAAATATAATCGATTCACTTCATTGTTAAAAAAACATATAGTTTTTAAATTGAGGCATGTCAAACTTGTATGTCAAAATTAAAGATACATTAAACATTGACGGCGTATAACTTTTAAATGTTTATTTACAAATTAGCAAATAATATCCAAGTCGGGTTTCCAGTGACTACGGTTATCGCTCAAAATCTCGTAACGCTGCGATTTACGAAGCTCAGAAGACAGCCGAGCTGAAGAAAAAGGAGAATTATTAATGCACAGTCAGTCACAGTCCGATGGGCGTACCCCTTAATACCGCTTCTTAGGACGTTCCCGCCGTTTTATTTCCGCGGCTTCCGTGCTTTTTGCTGACCTTAAAATTAATATGTTATAATTAATTTGTTTCTCTTTGTATTGTAAAATATTTTTATTGCCATTAAAAATTAATCAATAATGTTCATTGTCATTATATCGTGGTTAATGTTATCGAACATTATTCTACTTTTTTTCGTTGTAATATTTAAATTCATCTACTTAGCTTGCTTTTGTGTATTTGTCATGTTAAAATTGAATTAATATTTTAATGGCGTAAATGAAAATAGAATACAGTTTTCTGTTTTCGAAAAGCAACATGGTGTCTCTACATGTGGATATTTCTGTGGTGCCGAAGCCATAGCGCCGTCATAAAAGTTTTTTCATACATTTTGCACCTGCGAAGTTGTACAAAAAACTTGCGAGAGACTTAAGAGCCGTGAATATTTGTGTTTTGACAGCGGAACCCTTTGTGCATTACACGATTACGGCAAATGAACTGCCAATGAACTGGAGAATGACATGTTTTGTGATTTTCTATGGAATTCTCGTTGTATCGCCAATAACTATTAGTGGCGCTGTGTGGTATCATATTGTTCCATTTCACACCGATTTATGATTTACAGCAATTCATTTCAAGTTTAATTTCTTTTCAGACTCGTATCTTTTCCATTAAAAAATTACCATTAACGCACACGGATTAAAATTTATTGATTTTAGTTTAGATTTTATAGGTCTCATGGCCGATGGTGATTGGGACAGTGGAGAATTGATTCTGTCTATAATGTGATTACATTACGTACTTGCTTAACTAAAGTAATTTCTCGTGATAGCCCGATTAATTTCAGACCTGTCCAACACGAATTTTCATGTATATATCAACTTTTTGTATATAAAATTTCTCAAAATTATATACAGCAAGACAATTTCTTGATTAAAAATAATTTAAAATATACATATGAAGATAAAGCTTAAAATATTTGGCATCCTTTTTTGGATTTTAGATATCTACCTGCTTTCTAATCCTTTTAGCGGCTTGTTAATGCGAAACGAACGAGCGTGACGTTGGCACACTTTGAAGGATTATTGCATTTTTATTTTTCAAATAAATTCGAATTCCGATTTTGAATTCGAATTATCTTTTTAATTGCGTTTTGATTGTAAACATTAGTTATTGTATTGTAAAATAAGAACTTATATCGATTTTTAATATATTTATCGTCAAAATTTATACCGTTTTTAATATGTAGTTGAAATTTATATGGATTTTTAATATCTAGTCGGTATCATCTAGAATATAAATGATAAGTAATGAATGTTAAAGAAACTTTTTAAGCTAAAGTCAGAACAACGCCTTACAAAACATAAATCCAACACTTTTTTATATGAGTTTGCAAACGAAAGTGAACCATATATTTTCAGGTAAGAAACTGACAGTGAGAGAACACAGCTCTTTTTAAAAACATTTTGGTTTATGTTATATATAAGTTATAGGTACGACGCTGATTGTAAGCGTCTTGATTATTATATTAATACACTTGTTGAGAACATATTACATCATCATCATCAATCCTTTTATTCTGTTGGATACTATACATCTATATTTATTCTGTTGGATACTATTATGAAACTATTATTCTGTTGGATACGATACAATCTACTGTTGGATACGGATCTCTTCCACAGATAAGTAGGGTTATGTCTATTGTTTGCAAGTAGTCTATAGTTTCACACGCCTTAGAAAATCTTATGGAGAGCTCTGAAGTGTACGGATGTCCTCGTGAATTTTCTCACGTTTCTCCAAGCACTGAATTTGTTTCTTCTTATAATTTTCTAATCTGTGCTATTCGAGCGCTCTTTTTTTGTCTGTGTAATGTTCTATGTTCTACTTTTGTTTTTACTCTCGTCTCTCAATCGTTGCCTCTACGTCTACGTTTGTAAAACCTTTTATAGTATTTATATAAATTGCCTTATTTCTTCAATGTGTCTATTACGAATTTACTTTTAATCCGCTGGTCAATACAACTGTGACATCACAGCCGCAACGTATCGATAAAACACTAGCAGCGAGCCGAGAAAAGATCAGTTATACGACGCCCGAAAGAGAATAATCCTTGACGTTTTCTCTTCACCGCACTTCAGTACTAGTACTACATTATCACGTGCTCTACTACTAAATACTGAACGTAAGTTTGCACTATATACATTAGTACGCAGTGTTGGAGAACATTTGTTTTTATTTAACTTTGCAAATACGCAGTTAGACCAGATGATATGGTCACCGCATGGACATGTTTTTCATAAAGAGTTGTTAATCACCGGCTTTCTAAATCCTACAGAGCTATTTGTCTGCAAAATCGACTTATTCCCAATAATGGTACTGCTACACCGCTTTTATAAAAGTTTTCGTAACGTCATAAGACAAATGGTAAGGTGGTATTTTGTCACAAGTCGTAGCGAGCCTATCAAATGATCCGTTCCTAAGTATTTCATTGTTAAAAAATGTGTTAGTATTAGTTAATGTTTGATAACATTATATAACATTACCCGGTAAATTGCAATAGACTCGCCATCTTTTCCATAATGGGACGTTAAACGAGGGAGTGCACTACTCTACTCTGCCTACCCCTTCGGGCCTTACAGACGTGAAGTAAAGTTATAACCACAGTGTTGCAGCACCATAAGATCGCCGAATCGTACAGTCATTTCCTAGTCTTACTTATTTCTTGTACAGTATACAATAAAATGTATCAAACGTAACATCACGCCTGTAATCCCCGAAGGGGTAGGCAGAGGAGTGTAGTACACCGATTTTCACGTTTCACGTTTCAATTCACACGTTTCACCAATTTCGTTTAAGTCCCACAATGGAATAAGTGGTGAGCTTAATGCCATACACCGGGCACACATCCAGACTCCGAGTCATTCTAATAGTTTTGAAAAATCCAATAGTACCCTACTCGGGATCTGAACCCAGGATCTCCCGATCGGCAGTCGCGCTTGCAACCACTCAGCCAACGAGACAGACAGTAAAATGCAGTAATATTATTATTAAAATATATTCTAGTATCAAACTGCACTGATCGCGGTAGTCGACCGCACGAGACGAGAGGAATGCACGGCTCAGGGTTGGCAAAGCCTAAATAAACAAAAAGTATCAACAACGATGAATTTAAATGGTCTGAATGATGCAGTTTTATTTGCAGTCCTATCCTCGAGCATCCCTACTATGGCCGCCCTCTGCCTCACCTTGGGGACATAGGACATTAAGTCAAAAGTATTCAAGTTATTCTATTTTTAAAAAAAATGTCCCGAATCCCCATTTAGGGTTCTTCAACAATAGGGTGTTTTCTAAGGTAAGAAAATAAAAATATTCATCGCGACTATATTATGATAGATATTTAATACTTAATTTACAACTACACTAATAGCATAATGAATATTCTGTTCTCACTCAATTTCTTTTCCATTTTCTTTAATTTCTTATTGCGCGATTACATTGAATTAGCTATATATTATAGGCTAGAATATTATTTTTTGACTTTATCTTACACGAATTGCGAGTTCTAATTTCCCGCTCACGTAGAAATATGCTTTGAACTGGCAACCCTAGACTGCATATGGCGCCTGCGCTTGCGCATCTCCATGTAACCTACTGTTTCTTTGTCATTGAACGGTTCCCCTCTGCTCCATTACTATATGTAAATGTAGGTAATTATCTTAAATATTAATTTCAAAAATTAGTATATATGTAAATCTCATATGTATTCGTGACCTGCCTCCTTGATCGAGTGGCGGCAAGGGCGACGGCTGATCGCGAGGTTCCGGGACCGATGACCGTGTCGGGTACTGGTGGATCTTTCTAACTTAGATTTTATAGTTGTGGGTTGGAGTCTAATTTACCACCTAGTCCACGTCTACATTCAGACGTACACGTACCTGGTGTAACGTGGGAGTGTACTCCTCTGCCTACTCCTTCAAGGAGTACAGGCGCAAGGTTACGACTTTTTAGCAATAGTTTACAAAGCGACAGCTAGCGCCACAGTGGTTGATGCGACATATTATAAAAGCATCATAAACACCATCAACCATTTTAATTAACTAATAAAATATAATAACTGTTATTGTTCCGCTGTCAGATGTGGGTCTCACAACAAGGTTTGAGATGACAGTCTGTCACTCCGTCAAAGGGCGGGTTTGCAGACGTCACATATCTAATATTGCATACAATAGATTAAAAATAAAGAAATGACAGTTTACCGATTAGCGTAAACACATGACAACTTATATTAACGGTTATGTGTGTATAATCTGTTTAATAACGTCAAATTACGTTAAATTTAATAACATTTAAGCTGTTATTTTCCAGTTTAAAGTGAGATTAAAATAAGTATTAACCAATACATAATTAGAAATATAAAAGACAGGCTCTGTTCATACACGCGGTTAATTCCATCACAAGCGAGACTAATCTTAGTAGTTTATTTAAAATACGACAAGAATTGTATTCATTAAACCATTTCAGACCAACGTTACTGTCTATAAACGTATAAAAGTTGTAACAGACGGAGCTATAATATATAAAGTATTATTTAAGGTAATATAGAAGCAGACGGAGCTATAATATATAATGTATTATTTAAGGTAATATAGAAGGTATATTACAATATATTTTCTATAGTACCGCTCAAGTGACCGTACACATAGCTGTAATATATAGCAAGATATATCTCAGCATAGCAAGACATGTTATCGGGTAAAAAGCGACCGCAAAGATACATATATATTAATCATAGCTTATATGTCTGGTAGTTTTAAATGAGTATATTAATACATATCACAGTGTTGTCTGTGAAGACTTTAATTCGATTTGTTGATACAGCACAAAGGAAGTTATATACCTGGTACCATTTCCTTCCGCTGCTGGGCGCTAATTGATTACTTCGAGAGGTACCCATCTCGGAACAATGGCCCATTGATGCTGGACGAGTCAATGAACAGCGAAGGTAAACAGACATATGTGTAGAAGGTGTAATAGTGCGAGTGTCTGTGTGTGTGTATGTTCGGTTTTTAACCTTTTTTCCTTTTCCGGTGTTACGTAGGCGTATTGGTAGTATTATAACAGTCAAAAACATTAATAGATACAGTTAAACGAACAGTTAACGCAATTCTTGCGTATTTAAGCAATTATTTGATGACTCGATTGGACAGCCTTTATCCCAGGTTAAGTAAAAAATCGCTATGCAACAGAACTAATTGATAGAAGGTGTTCCACCCTTGTAACGTCATTCTGTTACTAAATCGTCATGCTAGATCCGTTACGCGGTGTGCAGAAAACACCGAGTGACAAATATGTGTATTCTTACAATCTTGACGTCATTCTTCTACATCCATCACTCTATTAATACGCGCAGTACCTATTTTGGAGACTTCTAATTTCTTCATCAGTCAGCATCTGATCTATTTGGTCAAGATAAGTAAGTCTTGTCTCCCTCGGTACCTGCATATATCAACAGTTTCAATATATAATTTTGTCATATGTGTGTTTATAACATCATGTCTATAAAAAGACAGCCTAAATGACTAACTCTGATTCGTTTGTATCACAAATAAAGTGGAACTTTCAATTCACACTTACGTAAACCCCTGAATGCACGCCTTGTTCTCAGCTTGTTGGTGTTGCCAATTAAGAGCTCATTATTTCCGATAGCTTGCAAATTGCGTTATACGTGTTGGCAACACCGTATCTGTTTTAAGTCTCATCTGCAGTAGACAAGTAACGCGTAGTTGAATGCAAATATTTAATAATTTAGAAAAAAATATCTTCATAATTTTTCTAATTATGGAAACGGAACCGTTTTATTAATTAATAATTTTCGTAACGGAGACGTTCTTAATCTAATGTTTCAAAACTGGAATAAATTGACAAGTTTGATATCATTCAGTTATAAATAATTCATTCATTTATTCACACAAATAATCACATTCCAGATCGGCTTTCTTTAACTTAAATTCCAAATTACTAACGCTTCACTTATGTGTGACTAAGTTTTAAGCCTTCGTAAAGTGTAACGTAACGATAAGAACAGGTTTCTTTGTTTCATATCTTTATCTGCAGCTAACAAAGACATTCAATCCTATCTATATCTCGACGGGCTTTTTCAGATACAAGAAAGTGAAGGAAAGAAAAACCAAGTGACACGTGTACCCTCATCAGATAGCAAATGAGTACAGATATGACTCACAGCATGTTTGCATGATACTGTCGCCATAATTACCAGACAAGCGATCGCAGTTTAAAATATTGTGTAATTACCAAAGGAAACTCCGTAACGAAAGACAAGGTGTGCGTCGGTGGCTCAAAAGTCTATCATCATCAGCTGCGAACATCAGGTGCTCGAAATTCGATTGGTGGAAAGGTGCTCCGGACGCCACTAAATAAAATTTGTATAAGAATGAAATTCAACAGTGATCGCGGCCGATCTAATTGCCGGAAACGTGCTGCGATGTTTAATTACATATTAAATAGGTCAGCCCATTATTTTTGCATTATCCAAACGCGCATCTAGCGCGCACCTTCCCGCGCGAATGTCAAATGTCAAAAGACAATTATTACGGTTTACGGACGCGCTCGATCGGACGTAAAAAAATTGTACACGCGCTTTCGTCCAGCTGTCTGGCAATAAGAGCCACGTGCGCGCGAAAAAAATAAAGAATGGGGGGACAAGATGGCGTCGGCTCTCGTGCACTTGACATTTCCAATTAATTTGCGTGGGACATCTGTGCCGTTAGCAGCTGAGCGGCTATTCGGCTATAATGCGGATTACGTTATACGCATAACGAGTGCGTGCGTCCGACAGCAAGGGTTCATTTGGGACAAATATTGTCATTCCGCGTGCGAACAATCGCCCTGTTATTTCTTTTTTTCGATACCAATTTGTGTCGCCATCGCGATAATTGTCAGCCGCCTATCGATTCGGAAACTGTGTATCCACGTACATATACCTGATACGTATCTCGATGTCGCGATTAAAATGCATCTCTTGATAGGGATGCTAGTATATTGAGAACAAATTATGAAGTTATTTCGGTACAGTTAACTCGCAAGACTATTACTGTTAAGTATTTCGATGGTACAAGGATAAGAAGACATAATCGCATGAAATGGCAGTTTAATGTATCACAATAATATTCTCTGTAATTAGTATCGATTACGATAGCTACACGTCGATAATCTATTGATACTCTTGTTTAAATATGTGACTATATGCACGACATTATTTATTAAAGGTTATTTTCATGTCTTATAATAAGTTAAGTTAAAACTCAATACTTAACAATATGCCTTTTTATCATTGAATGTCACTGAATTGACTACATAAATTTCAATTGAAAATGGGTCGTACATTAAAAATTGACTGCTGCGATCAACATAATGTACTAATAAATTCCGATGCGTCTAATTTGGACGCATCGTTATATATCTTTATTTTCAGCTGTCCTTCGACTTTCGCTCTTACGTCCATTCAATCATTCAGTCGATTTCAATATTTACACGATGTAAAACACATCCTAAATCAAAATTTAATTTTTGACGAACACAGTTTGACCATAATATGTCAATCAATATAATTTTAATCCACTCGTAAATTTAATATTTTGTAAACTGTAACCTTACCTCTGTTTATAGACAAAAATTATATTATCTAAGTAAAAATATATGTACAATTTTCAATAATTAATAATAATTTTCAATTAACAATAATTTTCCAATAATAATTTTCATTTTGCATTATTACAACGTTATTGCTATTACCTACAACGTTATTATTGTAATTTATTATTATTAATCACATTTTATTGTTTCACTTCAATATTCCGTGGATCCGTGCCTGGTGTATGGCAACAGGCTCACCACCTATTCCATAGGACATAAACGTAACTGGTGAAACGTGGGGGTGCACGTTTCACCACTGCACACCCCTGCGGGGATTACAGGCGTAAAGTTATTTCAACATTTCTTGTGGCAGGGAATTATCCGGCCACTGGTCATTTATCGTCCACGTTGTGCCCAAATGTAGCACAAATATTATCGTGAACATAGTAGAGGGTCAAATAATAGTCCATAACTGCGATCTCCTGTAAGTTTTCATAAGAATATTGCATATATTATTAACTAGTACCTGGATGACCGAGCTTGCTCGCTTTTGTCTTTTGGTAAAACGACGTTTTCTAAAAATGTAACTTAGCTAGATCGATTTATCGCCCCCGAAACCCCCTGCATACCAAATTTCATGAAAATCGTTGTAGCCGTTTCCGAGATTCCGATTATATATATATATATATATACAAGAATTGCTCGTTTGAAGGTACATATTAGATATATGGAGTGAACTTCGGAGGAACTTTTTTACCTCAAAGTGGATAGCGGTTTTATCTCCTTTGTATTCATTCATTGGCGTTGCATTACGAGTCCAGACTATGTAAAACGGGTAGAACATATTATAAATTAATTGGGCATGTTTTGTTAGTGTGAATGATATTATGTTTTAAAACTTGAGTGCGAAAAACAATGTCGAATTAAAAATCGACAATCGTAAATAAGAAATTTGTTATATTGAGTTATTACTTTAATGTAAGGTTTCTCTTTATTTCTCATAGAACCTAAGTTTTTAACATTACCACCATCACTACCATCATTTTGTTCTAACCTCTGACTTTGCAAGTTCCATAATTTGTGGTATTCATTGTACATTTTCATTCTTTAAACGTAACAACTACAAATCATTGGTATGAAAGTATGGATGGTATGCGTATAATACATATACTTTGGCACATATATATACACTTTGGCGAATCAAAGCGTATTTTGAACGCAGTTTAAAAGCGAGAGAACGCAGGACTTTGGTCCGTTTAATTAATTTACTATTCAATATTTCGTGGTATTTATACACATGATTATATATAATTGTTTTAATGATTACGTATGGATGTAGAGCTCCGAATCTAGTCGGGCCATCCTGAAAAACGTACGTGAGTTAAGCCGGTACATATAATCGTCTGTTCAATTAAATTTAGCGCCAATGTTTAGATAACGGATCGTCCAGCTCCGACCTATCTCCAACAGGTGCGTTCCGTACAAAGCCGCCGATGTGTTCCGAAAATATCTGTTGTTGCTGGCTGTTGGGGAATTTTGGGATTTTGCGTAATGACGAATGAAAACATTCGTTGCGTCTAATATGACGAATGAAAACGTTTGTTGTGGTAAGCCGTTGCGGGATTTGGGATATTACGTAATGTCTAGCATAACGAATGAGTATATCCGTAGTTCATTGCTGTTGGGAAAATTTGGGATATCGTTTAGTTCAAGGGTAATAGGAGTATGGGAGTATGCTTTCCTAGTATTCCATGTATTAGTATTTCATGGGGCGTATATCATAACTGATGATCCGTGGGAGTGTACTCCACTCTGCCTACTCCAATAGAGCCATACTGATACGTTAATTTAAAAACTATGTATTTACATGGTGGACTATACCTTACTGGTTACTTCGTCAATTGTTGTTAGGGGAAAGGAAAGATCTTATTCCCTGCGACATGAACTTTCGAAACGTACGTCCCCACTTCACCAAACACCTTACCAGAACAGCCCCGTATACGATTACTTGTTATTTAAACGGCTAGTAATTGATAGCATCAGATAAATAAACTTAATTTACAACGGCGACGCGTTTGCGGCAAGTCCTTTTGTCAAGTTCAGTTCAGAAACAAAGCAGTTGCAGACGTTTCTGTTGCATTCATTTTTGTATAGACATCAATACATTTTGAAATTATATTTAAATATTTATAAAAAAAATTATTTGCAAAGGATGGTCAACTGTTGATGTGACAAAGTGGTTTTAAAAAAATTATTTAATGTTTATTAGCTATATATAAACCATATAATAGTTAATTAGAGACAATGTTCTTTCACCGTCCATTAATTAAGTCCGCCTATTATATACAATAAACACGTCTTCTCGACTTCGCGCCTATATTCCCCAAAAGGGTAGGCAGAGAAGCGTACAATTCCAGGATACACCAGTTAAATTCTACGTCCCACCGTGAAATAGGAGTTGATGCCTATTGCCGGGCCTAGTAAACTTATTGATGCCTATTGAACCGGGGACAAATTCAGACGCTTTAAAAAATTCTTAACTCCTGTAAAATCTTTACACGACCCGGGAATCGTACCCAGGACCTCTCGATTAACAATCGCGCTTGCAACCGCTCGACCAACGAGGCAGTCAAAGGTAGTAAAGGTTAAGTAAACTGATACATGTAGAAATAAACAGTGACACCAGATGCAATGTTATAATGCGCTTTGTCAATCAAAGAACCTTTTAAAGGTTTAGCTTTTACAAAATTATAAGAGTTTTATTAATTAATACTGACTGGCCGCCGCTGGTCGCCTACGGACAGTAGGCGGTGCGAGAAGCCGTGCTCTGCGGTCCTCAATCCATATGCCTGGTGTGGGGATAATGGGCAAAAACCCCTCAGGGATATGTACAGGTGGCCTTAGACAGGGTGAGGATAATGACTGGTTTTAAAGTTATATATCACTTACTGTAGCGTTAAAATAAAATGCCGAAGAAATCTACACACCTTACAGTTTTCTATAATGTTCTAAAAAATAAAATAATGAATTTACATATAAAACGGCTGAATAATAATAATAAGACAAAAGCTCACCTTTCTTAACCAAATAATTCTAGTTTTGACTGATAGTGAAGAGAGATGAATATGGAAGAAGCGGCAGATCTGCAAGGATAAGGGAAATTAATACTCTATGCTCTCTGCCTACCACCTAAGGGACCTGAATTAAAGATATGTGTGTATATGAGAGCTGATAATGATATATAGGTATGTACAAAATAGACCATCAGTTTCTTCTCTAGTCTATGACATTGCGGTCGACCGATTACCGAGATATCTCAATACAATTGACCCATAGATAAGTTTAATTGATAGATCAGTAACGCAGATAGCACCGTGCATGTAAAAATGCGCAATGAATTTAAAAGTGCACTGGAAATTGCAATATTGCTTGCAAAGATATGTAACTAACTCAATTGGTTTTCCTTTAAAACGACTCTATTAGTTATATCGAATAGAACTTATGATAATATGCTACCTTAATATACTCATACGTATTTTTTTATCTAAAAAATAGAAAAGTTAAAAGTAAAAAATAAAAAAATCTAAAAAATAAAAAAGTAAAGTAGTATAAATAGTCATCTAAATTGAAGTTTTGAATTTCGAAAAGAATATGAATTTGAAATGGAAGTTTGAACTTCGAATTATAGTTTAAATTTCGAATTAATTTGAATTTCAAATAAAAGTTTGAATTTCGAATAGAAATTGGAATTTCAAAATTACATGATATCGAGACATTTAAACGTTGCATATGTTATATGCATATAACATAAGAATATTTCCCGTAATTCCGTAAGGATAGGCAGAGGAGTGTAGTACACTTCCACGGTTCACCAGTTATATTTACGTCCCATAGAATAGGTGGTGAGCCTATTGCCATACACCGGGAACAGATCCAAACTCCGAGTCACTACTACTGGAAATGATAAATTAGAAAATTCCAATAGTACCCGACCCGGGACTTGAACCTACGACCTCCCGATCGGCAGTCGCGCTTGCAACCACTCGACCAACGATGCAGTCTATAAAAGCAAAAATGTTTTTCTTATTTATATATATTTTAGTATTTAATTGTGTTTGCTTATTTATTGCATAGTTGGGTGCCCCACACATTCTGCGATCGGCATGAGTTGACTGGTGGAGAATGGCTATAGGCATCTAGCCCGCCCTTTTTTAAACTTACCTAAGGTAAAACAATAAATAAGAAATAAATAAAAGTGGAATTACAAAAAAAAAAAGACTTCTTTCTTGGGTACGTTTAATGGTAACACAATTTAGAATGCATATAAAGTTTGTATACAATGATATTCGAGTGTGTGTACGAGTAATATGTTTATTTCGACGCTACTCTCAAGACAAAACTGCATCAAAAATGTGCCCTCTAATAAATTCGTTAGTCCTTTTTCTTATCTTTTCATGAGGAAATACAGATTTATAAACATACACTTCTTTTTGCACGTTATGAAAAAAAGATAGCGAGTACTTTAACGGTGTGTTACGGATATGACACCAAGCGTCAGAACACATACATACTACATATTTGTATATGTATATGTTACAAACACACTTTCGGTATTATTGCCAGTAGTAACAATTGTATGTGTTATTAAATACATGTAATCTTTATTGTATTTATTTGTTCACTAAAACTAATTATTGGTAGAGATTGAACTGTGATTGAACAATTGTTGTTTAATTTATGTTGTAATAAAAAATGTAAGTTTTACAAATTTAATACTAACCTGTGATGCTAACCATACGACAGTTTGAGTGCGAATGAACCCTGGTATTTTTTTTTTCTAATTGTCAGTATGCTGTTGGCCCTATTGGCCTTTACAGCTTCACCGGGTTTAGTGGCGAGCCCAAATAGCTCCGCCTAAAAATACAGAAGTGAGAAAAGGATATGAGTGCG
>DWJK01003125.1:0-13548 GCA_018248815.1 Croniades pieria auraria
GCCCTTTAAACGTACTAAAACTTTATCGATCATCTACATTCAAATTTTTGTGCCTACTGAAAAGATATGTATATTATATTATAAGTACGGTTTGCCATCGATTTTCGTTCGGTTTTACGAGGATATAGTACAGTTATCAGGTGCTCAAAAATAAAAACCCTAATAAAAAATCCAGTTGGTGCCCAGAATATGAAGTTCCTTAAAAAAAACAAGTTTTTACTGACCTTACTGTACATTCATGTACACCATGGCAGCAAATTAATGAAATTTGTCACTTTTTGGTGTTATCTTATTCCTCACAGACCTTGATAGAAATGCAGTTAATTGTATTATAATTTTTATACTTATTTACCTATTATAATTTTTTGACAAAAATCTTATCAACTTCAAATTTTAACATCAAATTTGATAAAAACATTATTCAGACAATGTTTGAGGGTGTTTGCTGAAAAAAAATATGTACGAAAACCTGAGTGGCCAATTATTTGAAAAATATGTGCAGTTACAGTTTTCAAAATAGTATAGTACATAATTTTATTTACAGTAAAAACGCAGTGATTGCTATAAAGTTGCAAAAGAGTATATTAAGTCGAAGAAGTTTTGTCTTTAATTGAATAAAATAAAAGAGTTACATACATGTACATAAATCAATCTTTATTTTATAGCAAGTGTTCAAATTGTCTGCCACCAACTCTGATACAAACCCTACATCTTCTAATGAATGCACAACAGATTGTGCTTGACGAAATTCAGTATGACCTGTCCACCTCGACTAGAGTAATAGCTTGACATACTGGAATGTTGAAAATGACTGCACCATGTACTGAAAAAAAATAAATTTCATCCCTACCACATTAGATACGTTCATGCTCTACAACCGAAAGATTACAACACATGATTATTTTTTCGTCAACAAATGCTTGAACAAATAAAACAACATCCACAATATTTTAATGAAGTTCTGTGGACAGATGAATGCACTTTTAAAAAGGATGGGTACTCTATTATGCATCATCTGCACAGCTGGCAATCAGGAACCAGGAATCTGCATCAAATGCGAGAAGAGAGATCACAACACTGGGTTTAAAATAATGTATTTGACTGGTATATTAAACTGAAAAATCATTGGTTAATTGGAACTGCCTGGAAATTTTACTGGCCAAAGTTATTTGCATTTTTTACAAAATGAGCAGCCAAATTTAATGGAAGAGTTACCTGAGGAGGTGAGGAAATCCTACTGGCTACAAAATGATGGTTGTCCTGCACATTATGCTGCAAATGTCAGTGTGCATTTAAATGCCACTTATCTAAATAAATGGATTGGTCTTTAGATCCTATTTTGTGGCTTCCACAATCCCCAGACTTAAATTCACAAGATTTTTTTACTGGAATTGTCTAAAAGAACAGGTTTGCTTAAAGCCTATTTCAAATTTGGAAGAATTACGCAGTCGTGTTCAAGACGCTGCTTCAAAAATAACCGAATGGCGCTACGTAAGACATTAGAAGAGCATTTTACATCTTTATAGCAATTACTGCATTTTTACTGTAAATAATATTATGTATATAGATAAAATATAGGTTATACTGATCATAATATAGTTATGACGAAAATGTAAAAACAAAGTAACAAAAGGTTTAGATAGATTGGTAATTAAAGTTGAGACTCAAGTATAAACTATTGGGGTCACTGCTAATTTCTCAAATAACTGTAATGACTACCTCATTGGTCGAGTGATTGCATGCGCGACTGCCGATCAGGAGGTCTTGAGTTCAAATCCCAGGTGGGGTACTATTGGATTTTTCTAATTTTGAATTTCTAGTGGTGACTCAGATGTCTGGATCCATGCCCAGTGTATGAAAATACGGTCACCACCTATTTCCATGAGACATAAACGAAACTGGTGAAACGTGGGAGTGCACTTGTGTGTACACTTGCCTGCTTGCCCCTTCGGGGTTACAGGTGTGATGTTACATTTGTTATGTAACTATAATGCCTGGAAAGTTTACCACAAGTAGTATTATAGCTGCAGTCAATATTATATATTCCATTTTAATTTTGGAACTTTCGTTTACAGTGAGCAGCTCATGGAGCTGATGCATGCGCGCGCCCGCAGGAGGTTCGCCAGAGGTCTGAAGCGCAAGCCCATGGCCCTAGTAAAGAAACTGCGCCGCGCGAAGAAGGAGGCGCCCCCAAATGAGAAGCCTGAGATTGTCAAGACTCATCTGCGTAACATGATCATTGTTCCGGAAATGGTTGGCTCAATAGTCGGTATCTACAATGGAAAGACCTTCAATCAGGTTTGTTTAAGATGTATTTAGTATGATTAATATTTTTTACTGTTTCATTGAAAATAACATAGGTCTTTTGTTAAAGTAACAGAGTTAAATTCCCACTGATTACAGGTAAGTCAATCATAACCAACATTTTTGAGTCTTTATAGAAGATAGTCCATAGTGATGTTATGTTAACATGTTTTTATTCCATGTACCTAATATTCCAAGCATAATGTTTTATCAAGAAAATCCGACTAATCTGACAGAATTATTACAGTATTATTGGTTGTAAATTTTTATTTAGAAGAGATATACAAAAAAAGTGTAATTCTCCCTTCCATTATTATCCTGCATAAACAGATGACCAAGTGGGAGCTACTTGATTAGACCAGTAATAGTACAATCTGTTAAGTAACTTAGTCAAGCTGTTTAGTGATAGTAATTCCTATTCCTTTTTTTACTATTAAATGTTTCTTGAGTGTGTATACTTATGATTATATATATAATTACTCCTTTACTTAGTAACATTCACACTCAATTCATAGTTGCCCTTAATATTACGTTTTTTGTAATAGTATTAATATCACATCTATTTCTAAACTGTACTTACCTACCATATGCTTCTGGATTAAAAGAATTAGCATGTATAAATTGTCATAATGCTATTAAAAGAAGAATTTTTTGTTTGTTACAGGTTGAAATCAAGCCTGAGATGATTGGCCACTACCTTGGCGAGTTCTCAGTCACATACAAACCTGTGAAGCACGGTAGGCCCGGTATTGGTGCCACCCACAGCTCCAGATTTATTCCACTCAAGTAGTGGTCAATTGTGGCTCTAGGTTAAGTTGAAAAATGTGCACAGATATGCAATAAAGTATTTTTGTGACATCTGAGTTCTTTTTTTTATTATAGTATCAATTCTTTTTATGGATAATATTCAAACATTATTAACATAATTTTATTTTAGACTATGTTAAGAACAGTGTAATGACTGCTATTTCCACTATTCATTAGTATGTTGTTTGTTAACCAAACGACCATAATAATTCGTAATGGTAATTCAAAGCTTTATTAGAATCCTGTAGATGGCGCTGTAGTCAAGTTATAAATAAATATGAGACGACTATTTTCATAACTAGATTAATAAAAGAAACCCTAAATTCGATGCAAATTTGTGAATTATAATAATTCGAGAGCATCAGAACGGCTATTGGTGTACTGGTGGCGTGCTAGAGACTAACCGTATTAGTGCACAAAGCGCCTATACTAAGACTATAGCAATAACGGAAATTTGCTTTATTGCAATTATTTATGTCAGGCTCTGTGCTTATGTCTCACGCTATCCAATTACATGAGAGTGGAAGAAGAGGAATGTCAATTCTAGAAAATAAAAAAGTTACGGGTATCCCCACCAATGGAATACAAAGCGCGCCTTTAAAAAGAGTATTACGTAGACTATAAATTAATATGCCGTATACAGAAAAAATATCTTAACTTTGGTGAGATCGAATACAGAGTCACTTGAGTATAGCATAATATTCGAAGATGTAATCATATTTACGTACGACAAGTATAGACTGTATAGCAATAGCTTTAACTGCTTTGCCAGATGGAGATATCGCAACACTATTAAGAATGGAAAGACAAAATTATTGAACTAAGTTTTGCTCGAAATGGGAGATTGTTACGTAGATGATGAAGGAAAGTAGGGCTGTTAAAGAGGTTATGGCTGAATCTGATGCGTCCATTTAAAGCATGGATGCCTAAATTCATCATTGAGTTACATAATGTGGTCTCTAAGCCGTGTGCAGTCGATGATTATTTCTTTGGTCTTCTTCGGATTAATTTGTAAGCAAATGATTTTATCCAGTGCAAAATGTGCAATAGAGTCAATACCTATTCCATAGGACATAAAACGTAACTGGTGAAAGTGGGAGTGTATTACACTACTCAACCTGTCCTTCAGGGTTTACAAGCGTGATATTAGGTTATGTTATATTAAAATTTATATTATTTGAAATATATCTACGGTATTTATGTAGCGCGTCTTGTTGCACGGTTAAACTATTTGCAAACTTCAATGAATTGTATATGCATTTGTCATGAAAATAGAGACAGTTAATTAAACAATATTAAAATGACTGCATCTGAGACAATATTTTGCAATCAGTGTGCTTATATTTGAAGTTTTAACGAGTGTAATTTCTACAAAACATCACAAGTGACCTATGATAGACATTTCATGTGATAATGTTGTACCTAAACAAAAAGTAGGTCATCTTATCATTATTAAAATTGTTAACATTCATTCATCGTGAACTGTATAACTTCATTTCTACCTTTAAGGAAAATATTAAGACATAAACAAAACAGTTACATTTCTTTTAAGTTATAAGTGAATAACGCTCAAAAAGCGCCTGCTGACAATTAAGTGAAACGAAGTACTCACAGATATAACGAGAAGTGAACGCAATAATTGTGGGGTTAATAGAAGTGCATTGGCTTGACTTGGCACATCTTAAGGAGTTGGACGCTGGACAACGCACCGGCCCTAACCAGTCGTATCCACCGCTCACCGCTGTCGTCTGATCTCATCGCCGTGACGATACCACACTTCAACATAACTGGAATTGTGTTAGCAGACCAATCCATTTTCGTCTTCGCACCCACTCTACAAGGACTTATGAATTTTATAAACATATGCAATACATCTTAAACAATCCGTTGCCGTGTACGGACAAGCAAAGGTCGTATTGGTACGGAGTTTTACAAATCTCTATGGTACCTAGCGTCTTTGCGTTTCGTATTTGTATTGTTTGAATAGACATTCTGACGGTTACATAGAAAAAAGGGTTACTACATATATGAAGGTGTTGTTTCCATTTTACATTAAATATATTTCATCTGAACAAATTGTGTGTTACATGATATAACTATGTGTAATGGCGGAGCTTTAAATGAATGTTTACGAAACTATTCAAACGATATATTCGTTAAAAACGGTTTAATTAATTCGAATATAAAAAAGGAACTTTAAATAAATGTTTACGAAACTTTTCAAACGATATATTCGTTAAAAACGGTTTAACTAATTCGAATATAAAAAAGGAACTTTAAATGAATGTCTACGAAACTATTCAAACGATATATTCGTTAATCTAATTCGGTTTATCTAATTCGAATATCAAAAAATCTTGTAATTCATGAGACATGTCTACTGCTGTACACGTGACCGCTATTGTATACGCGGCATGTTAGTCTTGTAGCAACAGCCATGAAAATAATATCACTAATTATTATTTTCTGGTTGACGGCAGTTACACTGACTTCATCTTAGTGGCGTGTAAGCGAAATGATCTTGCAACAATTACATTGTCATAATTCTTAATTAGTACCGTTTAAGAATGTAATTCGAACTGAGGGATGCGAAAACATGCGAAACAATTTAAAAGGAAGGACGATCAATGAAGTATTATATATACGTACGTTGATAGAACATTTTATTGGTATTACTTTCATTGTCTATTTTATATTCATTAGTATGATTTTATCGTTATGTCAGAGCGTTTACCGTACGCGAGCGTAGGCAGAGGGCACCGAGTGCCGACGTGCTTCTTCTATAGGGTTTTCCATTAAGGGCGGGTCGATGGGAGGAATGACGCTGCCTATGGTCGTCTGGTTTCAGCTTCTGGGTCAGTTAAATTTTGTATGGGTGCAGGCCTAAATCAAAATGCAAAATTCGCCATGTTGTGGTCTGCTACAGGCCAAGTTCTTGTGAGCGACGCGGAATTGACTGCCTCGGATTATGTTGCACACTCTCACGAACAACGGCGATGTTTTCTGCAGATCTTGCGTTTCGTTGACGTACGGGTGTTGGCGGATTGTTCATTGAGCCGTTGGACTCGAATTTGGCCACCAAACGTTGAATAGTCGACGTGGAAGGACGACCATGTACCCCATAAAAACGTTGCTACTAGAAAACACCCATTTTGATATTAAAGTTTTATCGTTTGCACGTGCTGCTCGATGCTGTAACTTGCCATGCTGATTTTTCTTTAGTGACTGATTAAAAGACGATATTTTGACAGAAAGTAAACGAAACAATATGGCCGCCACGAGCTGTCAAAATGAACCCGTCCCTTTTGTAAAACCCTATATATTTATCACTCTTCATACACATACGTTATATTTGAAGATTCCTAACTGCTAATCAGACAGTAACCAAAGTACCTGATCAAAATTAGCGAAGCTTGGTCTATTTCGGCACTTGTATTTTTAAGAATATTTCTGTTGTCAACACTATTTCTAGCGAAGATCCTAAAAGGCACCTTTTAAAATTTAAAGTAAAATTATCTTCTGAGTTTGATATATTTTCTCAGCTAATTTGTTGACGAGCGCAATATATATTTTTTTTACTTATTTCCAAATGAAGATACCTTTTGGTCGAAATAAAAATGAGTAGACAAAATGGTGGACGAAATAGTGATAAGGACAATTTTAGGTAAATTTTGTATCAAATTATCCTCATGCAAGCGTCAAAACAAGTTATATATTTAAACCGGATCATTACTTACGTAGTTTGCGGCATACAGCGGCATTTCAAGTTACTAATTCTAAACAGAAGATGCAACGGAACTAACAGCGGTTGTGTTTCTAAGTCACTGATTTGGTTCTTTTCAGTCCATGTGACTGATTGGAATCATTTCTTACAATTCATATTGCACGTGTACAGCTACTGGTAATAAATCTACATATTTTAAAATTCAAAACCACAGGCGAGGATTGTGACTTATTGTTAATATAATTACATATAATTTAATAGACAATACGGAAAAAAACTCACTAGTAAACTGTCGCGTGCATACGTCACATCTAATGTTTTTTATATAAGAATGAATGACCATGTACATACCTACGTAAATATAATAAAACAATCATGTATGAAATGAACATCCGGATGTACCTCATCGTCAACAATTTTCAAATAATTGTTTATACCTAAGTGTAATATTCATATTTATCTTTATTGTAATCTTTCAAATAGTCGCATAAAATATACGAACATCCTAGGTTTTTACCCGATTATGACTACAACGAAATATATACAGATGTAATTAAAATTTTCTCTGAAACGGAATATACAAAATAACAATTCCCTTAAATATCATGAGTTTAACAGGATTTTTTTTGTAACATACGTGATTCAAAGGTGTGGTGCAAAAATGTATGATTGTGTGCGTGTTTGTTTGTCCTAGTGCTAGAAATACGAATTGACTTACTAGACGCAAACTTCTTCAACTAGCCTTTGTTACTTTCACATCTTGTGAAGTGTAAGTTATCAATGGTGGAGATAAGCAAGATGTGAAATTTGGGAGAGATAAGTTCGACTTCCGGTTGAAAAACCGCAATTTGAGATTATTGATTTGACCCAAGAAGATGGATTAGTCTGTCAACTTAAGAGTATTCCCGACAAAGTTCGGTCCTCGGTTTGAATGTTATCAGGAAAACCTCAATGAAAGAAGTGCTATTATTTGATCATTATTATCATCATCATCATTCATCATCATATTTCAGTCACAGTGCAGGAACGGTGCAGTTTTTTTTTAAACAAATGAGTTTTTCGCACGTAAAAAGTTAATTTTTTATTTACAATAAATGTGTGAATTACACATTTAAAAACATAAAATAAGATGATTATAATATATGTACCTATATACAAGAGTGACTCAGGAATGTTTTCCGGGATGGCCCGACTAGTATCGGACCTATACGAGGCTCTTCATCATGAGCCCCGCAGATTGCAGAGAGGTCGCGGGTAAGACTGACATTTAATAGCAAAATAAAAAAATACTCCTTTTCAGTATACCTACCCAAAGTTGATTACTGTGTGTTACTGATGGAATCAGTAGTTCAGTACCTCCCTATGCACCACCAGGCGTGTCTATTTGGACACGTTTCGAGTTTACAAAGAAGATAAAACTAATATAAATGTAATTTTCAACTATTCATATGTCATTGAAGAATCTAGAAAAATCAGCACTATTTAATTCGCGAACAGGCGGATGTAGTTAGGTTCTCATAATAAAGTTATCTGATCATACAGCATGAGTTCTACAATAGCCACGACACGTAGCTATGTAATACCTATATCAGAACAATACATTCATATATAATGTACAGTTATACGTTAATCTATACTTCCTGGCTGACGTGCTTCTTCCACAAGAACCTATCGAAATTCGACCACATTATTATTTATAGTCTTTTTATCGTTCCGCCACATCCCTTACGCGGAGGACAAAGAGTACCGAGTGTTAAATTTCTTAGAAATTCAATTTTTTTATTCAAGTCACTAAACTTCAAATATAAATAGAAATACAAAAATATTTTGAATCCTTGAAGCTCCTCGATAGCAACGAAACAAAAGAAAGTCAGTTGTCGAACAGGAGAAAATGACACGAAGTTGTTTTGTCTTTGCCTATATAGGTATGTATATACATATGTACTTATGCACATAGTATAGATGGTTCTCGGAAGAGAACGCACACCCGAACACAATACTAAATAGGACTAAGGACAATCGCCTCCAACAGCCGGATCGAGTCGGTTTGCAGTCGGGATCCATTATTAGTTCCACCCTAATGCCATGGATTCTGGTATAGACAATATGTGACACAGACGTTAATTTCGTTTTACATTAATTTCCAATGAATTTCAGGAATATATTAAATGTTAATTTTTAGCCATTTTCTTACACAACAGCCAATGTATGGCATTGTTTTCGATATGATTTTATTTAGATTTTTACATTTTTACTTATTAAATTCCAGCAAGTTTTTTACTTTTGATTTATTGGATTTTTTTATGCCTCGACGTTGCGATAGTCGTCATTATTTAGCAGTGATTCTGATGATATAAGATGATTCATGGATCAGTTATGTAGGATAGAATAATTTTTGTCCAATAGAACAAAAGGAGAAGGGAAGAAGATAGAAACCACTACTTAATCAATGGTTTATATATGGACAGTTATTAGATAGATATAAGACCATTTGTACAGTAACATAAATTCGTTCAAATTTCGATGCTTTTTTTATAAATGGCCAACTGAGCGCAAGCAACGCAGACTCTATGCAATAATATATACTCATAAATATATAGTTATATAGATGTTTCTTTAACACCCAGGCACAGAGCGGGTAGTTTGGTTCATCACACAAATATTCGTGCCGGATGAAAATCGAATGTATGAACTCCGGCTCAGCCACCAGGTTCACTATCCACTGGACCAATGGACTAATCAGTCTTAAAATATATCATAGTTATCGAAGCCCTATATGTACCTTCTCCACCAAGATTGTGCCATGAATAGTCTCTGTTGTAATTTTGGAACACAGTAATTTAATTGATTTTGACACGAGTTTGACAATTAATTGATTTTAGTTTAATGAAAAAAAACATTAGTAATTGTTAATGCAGATTATTTTCAATAGATAAGAATCCTTTGGCTGATTGTGGTATAATATTATGTAATAGTAATATGGTATTATTGGCAAAATGTTCTCGAAAATTGTAAAAACAAACAATAGGCTTAGCATAGAAGAATCAACAACTCCGTGTTCTTTGCCTACCCCATGAGGGACTTGTGAAGATTTTCAATAAGAATTAATTTTTTTAAAAAGTACTGTAAAGAAATTTCACTAAAAAGACAGAAGAAAGAAGATAAAGAAGCGTGTAAGGTCTGTAACCATAGAGAATACTAGTAGTGAAAACGAAATAAAATATTTATCCACTTAGAAATAAATCCGGTACCTTAATTCCGTTTTTTGAGTAAAATGCCCTCATCTCTATAATACACTACGATTAAGCTTTATCAGTTTGCGGCTGCTCTACGAATAATTTACATTTTGACTTCTATATTGCTATTTGTATGTTTATAAATGTTGTACATACGTTCCATCCAATGTAAATAAAATCGTAGTGGACTAAAAATATACGCGAAGTCCGTTGGTGTAAGTTCGAGAGGCGCTCCGTCGACAGCGTCGCTGAAACTGGCAGAAATCTCGTCGTAACTAGAACGAGTAATTGGTGTAATTAAAAATTATTGTTTCGGCGGTGTAAGGGCGCATGTTGTTTATATAGAGTCGCGGCGGAGGCTTCGACGCTCTGGCTTGCCGCCTCCGCGTCCGGACGCACGCGCTGCTCGCCGTTTTCCGCTCAGTAAATTATTCATACATACTTCGCTCGCATAAATAAATAAAAACAACGAATGCATTACCTACTATAATAATAATAATTTTACAATATTAATAAATGGACGGTTAACAAAAATTACAACCTAATCTTTCAGTGTTTTAGTGTCAAACTAAAGAAATGTGATAACAGTTTATCTTGTGACTTCGTGAGGAAATGATGTTTTCCCTATCATAAAAAAAACAGTTGCAGGTAAGTAACAGTTCGCCCATTATCTCAGTATTCGGTAGTGTTTGTTTTGTTTTATTGATACTCATCACATTAAACGTAAGACCGCAGTAAAATTCACTCGCGTGTTGTAACATGTTTGCACTTTAATAAAAACAGTAAAAGCTCGGGGCATAAGTTCAATATGGTGAACGAAAAAACAATGAAACTTTCCAATATACTCGCCAATATCTCCAATATTAATAAAAACATTCATGTAACATTGTTATTATAGTCTAAATCATCATTTATGTTGTTAATAGTATCTAAAAATTTAGATGTGTTTTATAACCAAAACGAAATATGTGATGCTGAATGCTAAGGAAAATGTATGCTTACGCTACTCGTACATCCGTTTAGCCAAATTATATTCCCTTTCAATTTCCCGGTATTTCATCTTTCTGCAGTTTGAAAAAGAACAGAATTATTATAATTTAGCATTAATGTGTAAGAAAAAAAAAACAACAATCGTATTTTCATGTTATTCGAGAAAAATGATTAAAATCCTTAAAATGACATTACGATTTTTTAAATCGTCAAACCGGGTCTCTTGAGGGTGAGCAAAGAAATCTCACATTTATAATACATCAAACAGTTACAACATTAATGTCCTACACCTACAGCGTAATTATTATATCACCACGTCAGATCCGTTTACAGGGTAGACAGAGCACTGTATGCCCAAATATCTGTATACTTACAGACCTGATGTACTTACTTTTTCCTACCGTAATCTTTTTCAGTAAATTATTCGTTTAGAAAAAATAATCGAACCTTTAATTGCAGAAGAAGATTTTTTTCATATACATTTTCTCCTAAACTATCACGATGTTTAAAACTCGATTAAAATGTTTCTATAAGAAAAATATTACACATATATAGTATTCGTATCCGAACATACATAAATATTTATTTCTCATCACTCACAAGTCCATAATACATGAGTAGGACATCTACAGAGAGTATAGAAGAGACTAAAACGTATATATAATATCGTATTTAGTCAAATTATATATAATGTAGCCATATTTTGTGTTCGAATTGTACACGATTTAAGCTTTGTCCCACACCAAATAATTATAGTGACCGTGACATGAGCACGTAAATGAAGCTTGAATATTTTAAATTTTCGCAAATATAAATACGTAATCGGTAGTAGTATCGATAAATTAGTGTTTTTTTTTTATTTAAACGTTTCATTACATTTCAAGGAAATTAGGAACGATCCATTTCACGCAAAGCTTTCCAATATTTATATAAGCTTGTTAACACTGGCATCATCTTATTCCCGGATTGTTTAAAAAATCGACGTGAATGTATTTTTAATATAGGATTAAAATAGGGGTTCAAATAGAAGCAGGGTGGAAATTATTAGCAAGTAATAATCGCTTATATATCTACGATAAGATTGATTGTTTCCAAGAGGAAGAATGCTAGGAAACTTAATTCTTGTTAAGAAACAATAGTCATCACTATCTGTTTGAACGCAGTTGGATTAAAATTATTAGTACTATGCTTAAATAGTGGTTAAGGACATATTATCTTTAATAACTAAACCATGATGCCGAGTCTCTGATAAATGAGAGCTATACAAATAAAAAGTAAAGACATCTTTTAAGCATCAATATTTATCTGATCCCATAAATTGAGTTACTATTGCGTTAATTAAATTTTAAAATATATGCTTTAGAAAAGTTGCTTTCTTTGCTGTCTTAATGAAATAATTATTAGATAAATAAAATTTAAATATATTCATTTAGATTCGAACATTGCAGGTCGTTCCATTTTTAACGAGAAATTGATAACTTATTATAATACATTTGCTTCTACCAAAACGGTGTGACGGAAATATTATATATTTGTGTAATATTTATATTAAATTTGCATGATAATAAAAGTACGAAGATTTTGCGCGCGTAACCAGTGGTCATGGTCGACAGGTTGATGGATCTATACTCGCATTATATACATACATACTTATAGGTTGAATTCTTGTACCTTTATACGTGAAGCTTAATTTGAATTGGCATACCATACCAACTTACCAGTTTGTTTCTGTCACAACTTCGCCGAGTTTCTAATATAAACCATATTTTATATTTCAATCTGTATTATAAGTAAATCTTTAAAATGGCTCATTAAAATTTCTCCTTGAGTAGACTGATTATGTTGAATAAAAATCGTTTTTTAATCAATATAGATTAATTTTATGTAAAATAGATTCATTTTATTCAAAATAGATTAATTCTATTCAAAATTATGCGCATTTTAATAGTTGTACTTTTTAAACATCATAAAAAAAAATTAAACGAAATAATAACTGAAATTGACTTAGCAGATTAAAAAATTAAAAAATATATAGGAAGCAGGTTAGATCTGTAAAGACGGAAATATTTACTGTTCATTTATCTCTGCCTGCGCTGAAAGAGAATTGGCGTGCTGAAATAATAACAACCAAGGGGCAGGAAAATATTCTGAAAATCATATTATTTCACCAACAATAACGTATATTTACTATACTAGCTATGGACGTGAAACTATATTATATGAAACTATATACATTGTCTACGACGAAAGATCTCACATACTTCGGAGAAGAAATATAATTCTGGCAAAACGTCAAAATGTACCCAATAATTCATATGTCACATTAGTTAAATGAATGAATGAATGATTCACTACATATCGGAAATACCAGTCATTGACTAACAGTAAATTATTTCGATGACCTCAGTCATTAATTTAAATATTTTTTGTCGTATTAAATTAAGTCTAACCTACATCTTAATTAATTTTACTATATTATGATTACAA
>DWJK01003126.1:0-13548 GCA_018248815.1 Croniades pieria auraria
CGCTGGCTAAGTGCGGCTTAGCAAAATTCACCCGGCTTAGAGAATTTTTTTTGTGGAAATTTCCTCACCATGTTTTTTCCCCCGTTAGCAAGTGATATTTAATCTTAAAAAGCACATTTTTGTAAAGATTTATTCGCCAAGGATTTGAACTAAGAACCCCCAGAGTGAGAGACTGAATTCTAAATCACTAGGCTATCACTGCTTATTCACAAAATAGCAATTATAAATTTAAAAAAATGCCTACTGGTATTATCATGCTTTTAAAGGAACAGATGTTCACTAATTAATATGGTTAATGGTTAATCACTATGATAAATTAATGGTTAAATTATTGGTTAAAATTATTGGTAAAAATTAAATTAATGGTTAATCACTAAGACTCAAATGCCTTATATAAGATCACTAAGACTCAATTGCCATATTTTGTTCTATGAGAACACGATAGCAGTAGCAATAAAAATAATGGACAACCAACCAACATGAAAGAAACGGAACATCTTAGAGTGTACAGAAAAACTTCTCTTAGGCTTATGAAGTCTGCCAACCCGCACGCGGCAAGCGTGGCAGACTATGTCCTTAACCCTCTCATTTTGAGAGGGGAGACCTGTGTTCCAACAGTGGTATGATAAAAGAGTAGAGAGTTAGGACAATCAACACTCGGCTATCTCATCTCAAATTACTGAGAACTTGTTCTATGAATACCAGACAATCTATACATACATTATTACATATATATTTATACATTTGATTTGATATTATTATTGGTCGACATCTCTCCGGCCCGGTGGGATGACGACCTGCTAAAGGCAGATGCTGGATGCGACAAGCCGAGGACAAGACGCGATGGTGCTCATTGGGAAAGGCCTATGTCCAGCAGGGGACTGATATAGGCTGATGATGATACTTGATTTTACACTAAGACACAAAACAAATACTGATGCTTATGACATTAACATTTTTACATGGGAATCGAACTAACACTTGTCGGTTCAGCAACACTGTTTCCTAATCATAAGACCAACATATGTATCAACAGCAGAAAAATAAATCTGATAGCGCATTCGTCGGGAAGGCGTCTGAAAATACACATACGATTTTTTTCATTTTACTTTACAGTTCTCTGAGATATTTGCATAAATTAGAGATCCTAATCAGACCCTTTTGCGAAGAGGCACAATTGACGGCGGAATTGAATTTTTGGCAAATAGCGAAGTACTCTGAATAAGCCAAGTTTTAAAATTTTGGTTTAGAATTGATCCATTATAATTGGATTTTTAGAACTAAGGCGCTTCAATTACTATTTCATTCAATTAATATATTTTTTTATGTTATGTATGTTGGTTTATAGACAGAGAAGTATCCCTTTGGAATGACAGTATTGTAATATACATCCATATCTCGTTATATGACAGAAGGTGTCCAAAGCGATAACCAGACAGTAACAATGGGCAGTGAGTAACTCAGACTAGTCCACGATACCATAGCATTGCGGACCCGGTCTAAGTTTCCCTTTCATTAATATGGCCCTGTAATTTGTCATGACGGCTCAATTTATATATAATGTGACGTATATCGCTAGTCCAATGAACTCACTGAATGGACAGCGCCAAGTCTAGACGGATAATTATGAGCGAGGTGCACTAATGATTTTTTTATGGTACCAAAGGATCATGTAAAAAGGTTCTTGAGTGATAGGTTCTTTATGGCGTGGGATCTTTAGAGGAATTTTTGAACTATGTATTTTTAACAATGCGTTTTCATTGGTCACCGTGTTATTGCTGAATTGGGAAACAAAAGACGTTACATATATGTACATATAACCTTTGTATCTTTCCAGCAATGGACGGAGACGGGCTGATGATGTGCTGGCTGATGGTGGTGTTAATTGTGTTGATATACATCCAACGAGAATTTGTGCTAACAATTACTTATCGAGGCTTCTAGTATGCCTTCAATACTCTGATCTTATCATATCTGTTACCCAATTAACTGTACATATATCCACGGGCCCAAGTGTATGAGCCGCTAACGATGCGGTGCCAGCTTATCGTAAAATATCAGTCAGGTGAGGCAACATTAAGAACGAAAGACTAACCATTGGCAATTTTTTCACTATCACGTTGTAACGAAAAACTCACTGAAGAGTTGGTTCATGTTTTTACATTACGATAACTTTTATGAACATAAATCTGTTTTATTAATAATAAACGTTAATAAAACCGCAAACCGATTGCCACTTAATTACATGTGTAGCAGGGACGCTATGATCCAAACAATCACCCGCTATCGCTGACAAGTGAACAAATCCGCCGCAATTACAGCGATAGGATCGCGGGCGGCGATGCAGCAATCTGAAGACAAATCAACATGTAGCACAAATAGATTTTATATCTTTGTGCTTGGCGTAATATACAAAAGAAAGCAATGCGAAAGGTATTCCACTGGAAAGATTTGTTTATACATAAATATGTATCTACAGGAAAGGCTTGTTTATACATAAACGTATCTACAGGAAAGGTTTGTTTGTACATAAACATGCATCTACGGGACAGGTTTGTTTACATATAAACATGTATATATGGGAAAGGTTTGTTTATATATAAACATGTATCTACGGGAAAGTTTAGTTTGTACATAAACATGTATCTACGGGAAAGATTTGCTTATACGTAAACATGTCTCTACGGGAAAAGTTTGTTTGTACATAAACATGTATCTAAGGGAAAGGTTTGTTTATTTATAAACATGTATCTACGGGAAAGGTTAGTTTGTACACAAACATGTATCTACGGGAAAGGTTTGTTTACATATAAAAATGTCTTTACGGGAAAAATTTGTTTATACATATACGTGTATCTACGGGAAAAGTCTGTTTGTACATAAACATGTATGTATCTACGGGAAAGGTTTATTTATACATAAACATGTTTCATTCTAATCAATATTATCTTTATTACACTCCAAATACATGATCAACTCCAATCCTTTTATTGTTCCACTGTTAAACGAAGTTCTCCTTTTATGTTGTGAAGTATAAAAGGTACAGTGGGCATTTTTCATTGCAAATACTAGAATAACGCACCTACGTGTTTAGTTTGTGGTCGGAATTTACAAAAAATGTACAAAAATTGTTTAGGCCTGTATTAAAGTATTCTAACTAAACTTCAAATACATATAGACAGTGCTTCGTTTTTTCGATTTTTATTAAAAGTGGTAATCTGTCATTATTGTACGCCCTAGTTATAAAAAATTATCTGCGTTTTAAATGAGCTTATGTGGAGATCGCAACAAAATGCTTAATTGTCTTTCTAAGAAATCGGTTCTATGCGATTACTGCATTTGTTATTATGACAGCAGTTAAATTTACGTAGGCTTTTAATAATCGCTATGTACGTACATAATTATTAATGTATAAGTCTCATAAGAAATCTTTCCGCTCTCGCTTATGTTTTAACATTGCGTTCGCTATTCGCAATAAATATTTATAGGCCGATTCAGATGGAGGGATTAAGGGCATCTACAGATTCGACCGATTTTATCTATAAGTCCCTATTTTTGTCGGGCTAATAGATTTTTTTAAAAGCATTTATATCGGTGTTACGCGAAGTGATTTTGTTGCTGGGGTAATGAATGCGTTTTTACTTATTTTTCAACTATTACACTGTGTTGAGCTAGCGGAAAAAATAAACTTGATAATGTTAAGAGATAAGCATGAATAAGTTATAAAGAAGATAATAACATGATAATTGTAATATACCAATGTTGAGGGTCGCAGGGACAAAGAGACACGAAGACTCACTTTCATTTTCGAAACAGGTCGGTAAATGCCTGATCGGAGAGTCAGTAATCTCCGGAAACGGCGTTAGTATGCTAAGAGAGTTAGGATTAGAAGAAGCACCTCAGGTATTAAAGATATCATATTGGCGCTTTATGCTCTCTGTCTCCACCGCCTACACAAATATCAAATATATTTTGTTCCTAAGAATCATATACCATGATATACCCATGTTTTCTGATGGCGTTAATATGGCAAAGCTTATGTCCAGCACTGGACTGATACAAGTCGATAATATCTTACCGTCTCCTTTCCACCCCTGCAAACCAACAACAGTGTCGACCCTGTTTCTTAGCGATAGTAAGAATTCAGTGACAATCCTTACCGATTACTTCTGCACGTCATCATCAAGTCTTCTCTCAAGGTGTGCCGTATCACTAGGTCCTCCATCGATCTCATCCAGCCCCTTCATCGACTGAAAGTACTATTATAACAATTTTAATAACTTGGGTAGTTTTCGATACTTTACTATTAAATGTTTCGTGAGTATTTATACACATGATTAAATATGTACCGGCTTAACTTACTGATGACGGGATGGCTCGACTAGCCGACCTCGCTGCAAGCGGCGGAAGCTCATGAGAAACCCTCGTACAGGTCCGAAACTAGTTGGACCATCCCGAAAAACGTACGTAAATATTCGATACTTATTTGTAATAACATTTTGCAATCACATGAACAACGTGGCTGGCAACATGATACTCCCTTCTCTATCCCTTTCTTGCTCCTATCAACCTCTTATCAGGTTATAGCCTTAGGGTGCTAAATTGTTTAAGCGCTGATGGACAGACTTCTTACAAAATATAATAGAAAAATTTGGAATATTATTTATAATCAGAACGATGGCAATGATGAGCTATTTGTGAACGAGAGAGAAGAGAAGTTGGAGTTTAATTGACGTAAACATATCATAGACCAACCTACATAACTTATTAGATCGATTTGACGAGCACTTGCGTAGAGACTTGGTACAAAGTTCGGGGTGGCATTTAAAGCTACATAACTCGTCGAACGACTGTATGTCCGTCTTCATTATTAAACTCAGTCGAATGATAAAATAGACATGAATGTTAAGGTGGACTTTCGTTGTACACTAAGGCAATAATAACAAGTGTGAGAAAAATGAAACGAAATATATTTTAAAATTTTTTAAATTTGTTTTGATACTTTCACAAATTAAATAACAAATCATGTATTTATATTGTTACATTACAGAATTATTTGTGAGGCGATAGTGAGCTATCGGCAGACTATTTCTAATATAAATCTCATGTAACAAGCCATTACAGTAGCAACTGTACCATAAACTCTTCAGTGGTGGGAATTTTTCTTAAATTGTAACAGTTATTTTGACTGCCTCGTTGGTAGAGTGGTTGCAAGCGCGACTTCCGATCGGGAGGTCCTGGGTTCAAATCCCGGGTCGGGTTCTATTAAATTTTTCCAATTTAGAATTTCTAGTAGTGACTCGGAGTCTGGAATTGTGCCCGGTGTATGGCAATAGGCTCACCATCAATTCCATGGGACTTAAACGTAACTGGGTAGACGTGGGAGTGTACTACACTCTTTTGCCCACCCCTTTGGAGATTACAGGCGTGATGTTCCGTACGTTTGTAACAGTTATAGATTATAAAAATTGCAAGCGGATATTCTCAAAATCGTACTCATATATGAATACAGTTATAACTCATTTCTAATTTTGCATAGTCTGTAGTTGATGGAAACTTTTAAGCGTCGTGGACGGCTGGCTTTTCCATTAACTTGACACATTCAGTGCTTGAATAATTTATAACTGTACCGACCGCAAGGTACACTTAGTCTCATATTTAAAAAAAGCATAGGAGTGTCAAAAAAAAACGTTTTATGCATGAACTTACAGCGTGAAAAACATTTAATAATACTTCTAGCAGTTTTATGTTCAGGAATTATGAATTCTGAAGGTACGTATCATACATTAGCATACTGTGACGTCTAACTAACCCTTATTCTTAACCATAGTGTCAAGTAACATTGCATCTCATAAAATTTTATGTTGGTTTTAGTACAGTGTTTGTCATAATTTACTGGACTTTCACGTCTTTAAAGTTTTTATGAGTTAAGCTGTTAAACTTTAGTTATTGTTTTTTGGGATATATTTCTGAGATACGGAGATAAATAATGTCCTATTCATGATACAGTTTACGACTTGCAAATTAAGTTCAAATATATAGAATTCGCTTAGTCGCTTTTTCATACAATACGTATTAAATTCATTCTTAAATAAAAGTAGTACAATAACACAATTAATATTCCACGAACGAAAACGTCAAAACCTGTTAGGAACAATGTACGTTGGAATGAATCTCGTCCTATTTAAAGCTCATTCAGACCTTCAGTCGCAGCTTTCTCCTTTCCATCACGGAGCTTTCTACAAAGCCTAAGCTTTAGATATCATGTTTCTGAATCCAGGTCCTTTATCTAGCACGCTTGATATAGTACTGATACTGTATCCTATATTAAGGATTTGGTTACATTTCCTTACATTCGCGTGTCAGACAATATTGTATTCGCTTCAGATTTCCTAGCACTGTCATGTTGACCGTTCGAATGATGTATGCGAAGTGTTGACGTGTCTTGATATACTTATATCAAAAAGATAACTAGATCTTTACAGTTTTCTTTATAATTTTTAGTTATTTCATAACACTAATACAGAGCATGATTAATACCAATTTTAAAATTTTCAGAGAAAGAGCCAGTGGTTTCAGAGTAATAATTATTAGGTAGGTATTAATCAGGTAATATTTAAAACTTCCACATACCCGTGTTTCGCTTTCATAAATTTATTCTAAATAATATATGTACATAGTATAATGGTAGTTTATTTAATTAATTGTACATATCATTGTGACAAAATAAATATAAATTTGATGGATTTGGTGGACTTAATGACTATTGGCATCCTCTATCAATCTCGGTGAAAATTTGCTACAGGCCATAAAACAACGGATGAATAAAATTTAATGAACTTAATGTAACACCACAAGGAATAAACGCAATATCACGCCTGCAATCCCCGAAGGGGTAGGCAGAGGAGTGTAGTACACTTCGACGTTTCACTACCACTTTTTCACCACTAGAAATATTCTCGATGATAACAATCGGAACAGATTTTTTAACGTGTTCTTTCAAGCTTTAGTGTGCTTATGTAAATTCGCAATTAGTAGTCGTCTATCGAAGAGTCTACCACCCCCGGCAGTATTTAACGTCGATAATGCAAACGCACACTGACTAACTGACTTGATTTTTCTACTGAAGTCAAATCAACCTAATATAAAACTGTATTGTAAATAACTTTTTTAGAGGCATTAAAATGGCATAGAATTTATGGTAATTTTATTGTAATATAAATATATATGTTGCGTATAATACATATATATCTGTGAAAAATAAATCTGTCTGGCCTTGCCGTTTTCACGTCAGAACATCTGACGCGATTTTATTGAAGTTTTTACATATGCAAGTCTTAACTTTTTTATTAATCGACCACTGCAACATTAAAATTAGTGCTGAAATATTGCGTTGCGTGGGAATTGCTCAAATTTTCGCTAAAACGAGGTCGCAAAGGACAACTAGTTAGGCGTATTTATGCAAAATGTTCGCTTAATAACTCCATTGCTTTCTATCCTTATCATTTTCTGTAGGGCCATCGACACCGTGGCAGGAACGCTAACCTATGGTTAAGCAATTCGCGATTACCAAACCGATATTATCGCTAGCGATTAATGGCAGACCCTTTATCCAATGTCGATACCACCTCGCGCACTAAACGTCCTAACACGTCCTTATGATAATAAAAAATGAACTCCAACACATTACAATAAGGTCGATTCTCCTTTGACGCTAATTTATACGACTAGTTGAAACCGCTACATTTGAATTTGAATTCTGTCCTAATAAATTTAGAGTCGTTTTCCGGTTGTCGAGCGGTAATAGGCTATGTGTACAACCAGTTATAACTCCCCGAGGGACAATAGGTAGTTCCGATGTATCTCTGCAACGAGACAATTTAAGGAATAACCCGAATATTAAATACGTCACTGGCGAACGTAGGACTTTAATATTCTAAGAGAGTGTGGAAAGTTTGCTGGCGGCTTAATTTATAAGCATAATATCGTTGGCGAATTAAAACGAGCGAAGTGAATGATTTTCATTTTTAGACATTCTTATATTCAATTTATTTATAATTAACTCCCTATTATTTGCAGCAGTTAAAATAACTCAAAATAAATAAGGACAAAAACCTAAACAAATATGGTTCTTCAATAAATTACCTAGAAAAAGCGGCTTGGTTTGGCTCACAGCCTCACAATCCAGGAGTCTATTGGACTGAAGGATAAAAATTCATTGATGCTTTCGAAGGGAACGTAGACCTAAAAGCTATTTTTAATACTTCTTTCTTTAAGATGGACTGAGGTCCAACAGAGAAACAATAAGAGGGTTCATGATGATCCCACCGTAATCATGTTGTTTCGACATTAAAAACAGCTATGAATGAGTACCTGATAAATAATCAAAATTAGAAAATTAGAGTAGGTATCTATACTCACTTATACAAAATTAGTCGCAGTTAGGATTAACTCGTATCCGTATTAATCTATGATAATACCACATTGTAGGAAGAAATTGTGGATTAGTAAGCACTTGCAAGTGGTTACAGATGACATGTGAGTCATAACGGACGTCATTATTGTAGTAATTATATCGTTGCATAGTAAAACTCAAAAATCCAAGATGAGGTGACTCATGCCTCAAAATTAGATAACCGACCAGAAAATGCGTTACAGTTGTTAAAATTATAACAACCTTTCAAAGTTACGGTACCCTAATTAGGTTTGAAAGTCCAGGTCCAACGTAAGAATCAATATTGAAGTTAGACGGTAGACTTCAAGTCGACTTAAGTCCCTTAAAAGTTGGCTTCAATGGAACTCGACAATAAAATTTTGGTGTAAGCTAACATCGAGGTGAACTTTGACATTTTCTTTCTGAAAATAATTAAAATTATGGTAATGTCAATGACGAGGACAGCAATAGCCGCGAAGCGGTAGACATATAAAGCGTAAGCACATCACTGTCTTCAACGATTTATTATGTATTTGCTTGTCTAATTTTGATAAAACTATTTATAACTAACGTTTCACCAAATTTCATAGTTTCTGTCCCCAAAAAGGTGAAAGCTCACTAGAATTTGATGACAAAATTGTATTACCAGTCAATTGAACCTGGGTCAGACAAGTTTCGCGGGAAAAATGAATGTTTATTACAATGATAAAGTTATATAAATTCTCTCAGAATTGTCTCAGAAACAACTAGAACTGCGGTACTGTATATTGAGTACAAAATAATTTAGATTCAGTTGAGTTTGTCACCTTATTTTGTCTGTGGCAAAAACTGGAATAACTATGTCGAGGTGCTTTATAAAATACCAATTCTTGCTTTAAAAATATCGAAAGTATCCATATTTTCAGTGAAATAACGAAAGAGTTCTCTGAAAAGAGAACCAACGAGCCACCGATCCGCTGTTATATTTTTTCCTTTTATATACAGGTTGATCCTTTTTCACACACTCCAATAATGCGATTTCACTGTACGAACTAATTGCGTCCCAGACTTGCCTTTTTTGTGTACCCTCCAATTATTTTTATTCGTTTGCACAGGTTGATTGTGTGATAAAATTTTCAAAAGTCACAAGTCTAGCTCTGGATTGACGTTAACTAAAATAGACACAAAATTTTAAGTGTTATTTTTGTTGGATAATTCAATTTGGAAAACTTGAGAAGTTTTAAAGAAGTAATTATAAGTTGAAACAAAATGAATTATTAAAAATAATAATTTTTATTTTTCTACAAGTTTCATTTTGTCTTTTTTAATTATTTAACGTTCAATTTTTTAAAAGTATTTTGTAATATAACACAATATAATAATTTAACACGCACAAAAAGCAGCGATGCATATCCATTAGTAGAAGAGAAAAACTCACTATTATACTACATTTGGTATGAACACAGAATTTAAGCATTTTCACAACATTTCGTTCAATCGAATAATTTTTGAACGCAGCCTTATTTATGGCCTAGTACTGACTATGAGTATCTGTCGTGACTTGGAGCTTGCGCCTCCATCTTGTTCCAGTGCGTGGTGAGAAAAAAACGAATTAGTAAACGAACCGTCAGTTGAATATCTATATGATCTACGATGATTTTTAATTATTGTTGACTGCCTAAAGTGCAATCCAAAATACGAAGACGTTCCTAATTAGAAACTATATATGCGCATCACTTTTGAACAATTTCGTTATTACCAAAAGCGGTGCATAATTAATTTATAAATATCATATCTGTATCACAATATCACAACATAAATTATAAATATTACTGTGACTTGTAAATATTATCGAATAACTTTAAATAAAAATGTGAACATCCTGTATCTAGAACCGTCGTCACCTGCAACAACGGATTCTCGGAAGCGGGAAACAAAAGTCGCGACTGAACTAGCCGCGGCAAGGTTTCGAGGCAAACCTGAAAACACTCAAGACTTGTGTTTCGTTTGGTTATCTCTTAGTTTTATTTGTTCCGAATAACTTTTTTTATTATTTTTTTGCCTATTGATAAAAGCTTTATTTTGTTTCCTGGATTGTTAATGTATATTTACAAATCGCTGCAACAATATAATGTTTACTTAAAGACGCTTCTATAGCAATGACTTTAAACGTTAAAACTGTTTTTTAATTAAAATACCTGCTTGTTACACAGAAAGGTCCGATACTTATGTACACCGCATCAGTGGAAGTAATCTTCTGGCAATGTAATGGCAGCAGCTGGAAAGTTCACAATGAAGATGTTGTAAGCAGACGGACTGCTAAAACTTAAAGCCACGCGATGTTGCCTTCGCCACTATCTAGGACACCAGCGGCTGCAGACTAAAAAGAGCGTAGAAAGAGTTCAGGAAGAACGGTAGGTACCTATTGAACATCAAATAATAACATTTGTTCTGCCTTAGAAAAATTGCATGTATTACCAGACTATCACTGGACATTACTAATCTCGCTTATATATTTGAAGCACATGTATAATCATTCCATTGCGAATATTTTATAAATAACGGCAACCTTTTTCACATGTCAGAAGTAACGAACAGAATATTATTAAAACGTTTTAGATTTTAAAAAAAATCATTGTACTAACCAAACTACATAATAAGAATCAGCATAACGCTTAATAAAATTTGTTTCACGAGGAATTCAGAAGACAAATAAACACAAACAATACAAGAGGCTATTGAACTTTGGAATGACTGAATAGTTGTTCTTAACACGAGTGAAGTAAAAGGAGTTGGTTTAAATATCGAACAGACAGCCCGCGCGGCTGACAGGCCGCGATGTGCGCGTCACGACACAGTGAATACTCTGCGGTTAACTAAATAATTGGCCAAATGTAGTTCCAAACACATGTAATCACAATTAAGTGGATATAAACGAAAAATCATTGCAACCAACGACCATCCAAAATCACGAATGAAATCTACTGGGTAATGATAAAATACTTGCGGTGGTTTCTATCCCTTATATTTGTTGTCAATGGTTTCCTTTCCAAGATGATGATTAGAATCGAACATAATATGTTTACACAAAAGTTGGGTGATGTTCATAAATAGGGTTGTAAGGTGTATAAGGAATCCTACAACACTTCTATAGAGATCATAAAGAAAGCTACGTAACAAAACAATTCTCTCATAATAAGCTCTTAAAATCACTTTGTTTATATCAGCGTAACCGCATTGGATATTACTTAACGTTTAATATTATTTCTATTACATTTAAACCATTAAGCCATGAGATTTTAACATAAAGCCAAAAAGTCTATTCATGCCAATTACGACGCACAAATAGAAACATCACGACCATATACTCTTTTTGCTATCCCGTACTACCCATCTTTGCTAACTACCCTCTTTTGGTTTTTTTTACCACAAACGAGTTCAGTACAGTAGACCTGGTATTGCATGAAATGAATTAGCAAAAAATTACAAAACTATCCAACGTCATTCAGGGTTCTCTTTCAAGTGTCAACAGATATACGGATAGGAAAGGACCGGCACGCCAATTAAAATTTTCAATGGTTCTCCGAGAACCATGCAGTGGTATATATTTTACTAGAAGTGACAGAAAAAAATGCGTGTCTGTATGATATTGGAATGCTGAATGAGATCCCTTCTTAGCATTAGGACATGAAGAAGGTTACAGCCGGTATTTTTATATCTTCGGAACTATTTAATATTGCGTAATTATTTGTATACTTTACAACATTTTTATATGTAACAAGACGCCAGTAAACCCCGAAGGGGTAGGCAGAGGAGTACACTTCCACGTTTTACCAGTTATGTTAATCGTCAAATGGAATAGGTGGTGTGGCATTGCCACAACAAAGACATAAATTACGTAATTACATAATATATGTATATATTACTACTATCATATATCACGGAATAATTTTGCACTATACTTCAATTCTTTACTATTGGATATGGGTCTCCTAAAATCAACAGGGCTAAAGCGATGGTCCGCCACTACTGCCAAATACTGCTTGCTGGATTTCATGTCTTGAAGAACGTTATAAAGAACTTTAAAGTATGCATATCTGCTCACGATTAGGTGGTTTTGAATTCTCCTTTTGCATCTTTAAGCCAAATCTCTTACGGGGTAGGCACTACAGTTGAACCATGTTATTTGATTTTTGCACGTATTATCTTCTAAGTACTAATATTTACTTACGCGTACATATTTATATAGGAAATAAAACGCAGTTAGCGAAACAAACAGACAATACAACTTGTAAAGTGTATATGATTTGAATAATTACAGTTGTTTTATAAAAGCAATTATCGTAAAATGTTCTTCTTATGTTTACTTACGATTTACAAGATAATTGAATACTGCACCTTTCCATTAATTACGTTATGACTTCCTGTGTAAATGTAAAATGTATACATTTAAATATGATGCTTTTAACATTTTATTCATCTTAGGTCATTGACCTTACACTTTTATAAATACATCTCTTCTGTCACATTTCAAACTCATAATGTAATCAGAAATGTCAGAAATATCTTTTGCATGATTCGTACAACAGGTTTGGAGATTTTATGTCACTTCTAGTTCTTCTGGTGGCACGGACATTTCAGGTAAGCTTGGAGGTTGCTAGCCGGCCAAAGACCTGGGTTCGATACCCCGACAGACACCCGCGTATGTTATTTATGGATACATGGATACATAGTGCACGGTAATTACTTGATTCATATTAACCCTTACAAGGTCCTGACGCTTAACGATGCATATTAGCGAGAATTAGCCCCTAATAAATGAAATTTTATGTTCATGGACTTGACTTCCTGAGTTGTATGTATATAGAATATGTATATAGATGTATGTATGTATATAGAATATGTGTCCGTTGTCGATATATATAGGGTTTTACAATAAGGACGGGTTGATTTTGACAGCTCGTAGCGGCCATATTGTTTCTTTTAGTTTCTGTCAAAATATCGTCTTTTAATCAGCCACTAATAACAAATCATCATGGCAAGTTACAGCGTCAAGCAGCACGTGCAAATGATAAAACTTCATTATCAAAATGGGTGTTCTCTAGTAGCAACGTTTTTATGGGGTACATGGTCGT
>DWJK01003127.1:0-13547 GCA_018248815.1 Croniades pieria auraria
GATAAGTTTGGAGGCTGAGTACGTAGTGTATATTGTATCGAATAATATGCTAATGATACGATGTTCCTCATTACCCTAATTCGCACCCATACATTGTTGTAATGTCTCGTGTGGACGTATACTCTAGCGCTGTCGACGAATCGTGGGTGCGTTCATAAGATATCGTGATCCCGTTCGTTCTATTCGCATTGCCATGTCTATGAACGCACTCTTTGGTTCAGCTGTAATCTTATCGATTCCTATGTTGTTTTAAAATGAAAAATTATTATAATATAATGTTGGTCATGTTGCTATGTACGTATATCGTGACTATTACGTTTCGAAAAAAAGTGTACTTGATTGTCCTGTTTTGAGGTTATTTTATTTAAAAAAATAATCACGTAAAGAACACAGGAGTAATCACACGTTTCATATGTGTAAACTTTTTTCTATGTATTATATTACGTGTTCGAATTCCTGCTTGTCTATTGCAACCAGGGACAATTGTGTGTAGTCGCCATCGAGTCACAAACTTGCAATGCCATAGTGTATTAAATTAAAAGAAAAAAAAAGATATATATGATAACGTAATGAATACTTAAGATGGTTATGTCTTATAATATTTTATATTCTACGCGTTATTAATGTAAATATCATTTTTAGTTCTGCCAATAGAGAGGTGCGAGAGTCCCGTCACTTGCGTCTCGCCTTTTAATATTTGAACATTCGATTGTGGGGATTTTTAATCTGATTTATTGCAGCTGGTAACACTTCGCGGTTTAAAATGAAATTGATGATTAATATTTCATTATTCTAAGTAATTTGGGTTTTCTTTTATTTTTTATTGTATTAGCACAACTGATGCAAAAGTAATGACGTTCTTGGCAGGAACGTATGAATTATGTGAATAAATAGTTCAATTTGTGTCGTGGAGAATAAATACAAAACATTTACAGTTTTTAATTACTGAAAGCGTTCAATTAGTTCATTCAATTGATATTATTGATACTCCTCCCAAAAATTTTGTGACGCTGGTGAGAAAGGAAAAAAAATATGTTTATTTCTAAATTCAATGTTGTATTAAAGGCGAGATGATTTCACGACTGTCGTAGTCGCTGGCGAGCGAGCAGCTGCCGCGTGCGGGGCCGGCCGTGTCGCGCCGCACGCCCACCGCGCGCCGCGTGTCGGCGACGTCTCGTGCTGGATCTTTATTAATTTATAAATATAGTTAAATATTAGCGGAGGCCGCGGTGCTGCGCTCTGCCGGTGTTTTGCCATAACTGTTTACTTTTTTATTTTCTTCTAAAATTAATGTTTTGTACTAACACGAGTTTTGTCTAGCCGGCCGACCTGGCTCGAAGTGTCGGTCGGTCGAAATTTTAACCCCAGGAGTAGTCGTGTTGAAAGCTTTGTGTTGAAACGGCGCGTCTAAAAACTATGTAGTACTTCTTTAGTGTCATTCCAGACAAAAGACAATGTTGTCGGCATTTATAGATAATTTTGTTTTATCGTTTTTCTTTTCGCGCGTTAAAACTTGAAGTAATAATAATTAATAATCCTCGTTTTGAATAATGATTGCGGAGTCGATGCACCTGTAAGCAGACGGTTTTTAAAGAATGTTATATAATTAATAGTTTAGTTTTTGAAACTTAGCTTTTAGTTGTTTGTGTATTTGGGTTTAGATGACGATGTTTTTTAATTTAAAAGTAAATAAATGAATAAAAACTGTGACTAATTATGGGAGTTCTAAAGTAATATTAATAATATTGAAATCACCGTTGCAAAATGTTATTTCTATGTATTATTTCGGTGTAGAGTAAGACGAGGCGATCGGAGGTCACCGTAGCGTGTCGCGAATCAACCCTTTAAAGTAAAAAAAAGTAAAAATGTAAGTTGCACCAACGGCGACGGCCGATGTAAGTAAACAAAACATGCTTAGTACGCGACAATATTTAGAATCGGAATATATATATGTGTATGTATAGAGCTATGATTATGAAGACTACAAAAACAATTATTATCGCTGTGTAAAAATGTAAACCTTATATAAATGTGTAAATTGTGTAGTGTAATATAAAGATATAAAGAGAGCTGTTTATGATGGAGCGTCCTCGCCGGAGCCGCGTGCCGAGTGCTAGTTAAAAGTGAATTGTACAGTATATATGGAGGACTTGTGCGGTGTCAGTGCGGCGAGCGGAGGGAGTCGCCGCCATTTGGACGACGAATCAAAAGAATTATTTTTCCACTCGACGGTATTATAATGGTTAACAAAGCGTGTAGTTTTAGAGGTGGGCGATAATTGTTGATTATTGATTAAATTAGCTGTTTGTTGCGTTGGACCGTAGTGGGGAGGAGGAGGGGGGGCGGGCGCGGTAGATGTTTGTAGTCGTTACCTTCCGAGTTCGCAGAATGTTCTGGATCGCGTCGTTCGGTTCATGGGTATGTGTTTGCGATTGCATAGTTGTAAAGAAATAAATTTATATTATTAAAATGATTTAAAGTTGGCGTGTGTGGACTTGCCGAGCACCGCGGCGGGCGAGCCGTGTTGTCAGTCGAGAGTTTCGTTACAAAATATTCCCGCACCGTGAATAACTGTGATATAAATAGGCGATGTATCGCATGGGAGCACACAGAAGTAAGACACGACTGTCGCACGGTGCTGTGCGTTATGCCGTACGAGGATTGTGTCTCTTAATGCGATAACGACTCACGACTCAGTGCGCGTTGGCTTCACATTGTACGATTCGGAATATAACGGAAATAATCTAATGAACACAGAAATACTTTGAAATGATACAGCGGTTGTAATCACCACTTTTCTATTTTTAACAAATAGAAATGTTTATAACGATCGTTATAATCTTCACTAAGCTATTTTTCGAAAATAGAATTGTTTAAAAAGGAGGTAGTTTATGAAGTGATAGCCAATGTGAGCACGCCGCCGCACGTCCTCGCGCTGCTCGTAGGCCTCGCACCGGATCAGTTCAGTTCCGTTCCGTTCCGTTCAGTTCAGCTCACGGCGCGCACCATTAGTGTAACGTTCAGTTAATGTTGCAGCGTCTGTCATTCTAACACGTTTATGTAGGACAACAAATTTGACTCTGAAATAAAAGAAGTTATTTAATTTTGGATTTGTGCGTTTTATTTCGTTTCTGACAAAACATTCACCAGTATTTTGATCGACAACGGAAGAGGACACCGGGTGATGGACATAGCAATCCCTCACATAGCAATATTTTCTTGATTTATATAGGTAGTATTTCATCGGTTTCCTTAAAGAATGTGATTCAAAGAAAGATTTGTAAAACATGTGAATACAAAATTAAAAATGCCTTTGGATTGTACCATAAAGATTATAAATACGTAATATTCTCGTACAATATCAGGATTATAAATAAAAAAATAATGACATTTAATAATGTGTGATTCTTTAGTCCTGTCCTAATTTTAGTTACTAGATGTACATTTTCGGTTTGAACTTAGGCGGCAACACAGTGAGACCAAAGCAGTGTAAATACGCTTAATAAATATTGACATAATACACTCGGGAAAAATGATATAAATAGAGTTCAAGTGCTCCATGTAGGAGTTAAAAGAAAGATAAACTTGGCTGAAACTGTACAAAGAATATGGATAGAATCTTGAATATCTTCTTCGTCAACATTTCTAGATTTTAATTATTCTGATTATTATGAAAGCAGATAGTCAAAATTTGCTATTTTACTAGGAATTTCATGATGTTCGCATAACTTGTTCGGAAGGAGGGAGAACTTAAAAACAGCCCTATCCGAGGTTAAAATCCCGCATAGGCATTTATTCTGAATAAATTATTTTAAGATAATAGGTAATACAATAAATATCACTCAGATTATATGATAGGTACATGAGTACCTACGCAATGCTTGTCACAGCTCAAAACACGTCCGCGATTCATCAATTTGCAATAAAATAGGGGAAAGAGATATTTTGCGTCTATAAGTAGGAATAATTAATGGAAACACAAGTTTGTGTTTTATTTTTTATTGACTAGGTTACAATTAACATCCACAGCTCAACTAGTCCAATATAAATTTACAAAATGTATAAAAAATCGTACAAACCACGATGCTATTGGACAACGAATACCTTAAATTATATTGATGGTAGCTTTAACGGAAGTTTAAATTACATTATGTTACGGAAAGCAAAATGTATACATTCTTTAATACATCACGTTTTATATAGATATTTATATAGATAGTACAGCCCTTGCGTGGTCATTTGACACCAACCTCTTATCAGACTAATACACCAAAAGATTGTTAGAAACAGTTCTACCATTTTTTAATTGAATAGAGACTATAATATATATTATTGGAATGGGTTACGTACAAATCTACACATCGCTCATTTGCGACTTAAAAGTTTAAAATCATAATTATTCTATGACTTATGACAGGTGTATTTGATAGAATAGTCTATAATTCGTACAACATTATAATAGTCAACTTGTCGCTCACGTGTTGTAAATATTTTTATTTTGACATGAATTAATGACGATGACAGATTGTCGTTTTGCTACTGTTTAAGTGGACTGTCATTAAAAGTAATATAATAACTAATATTTAAATTAATTAGCGCTTTAGAAACCATCCAGAAAACAACGCGACCATTGATGATATCAGACGAACACTTTCTGAACTGAAAAATTTTTGGTTTGCTCTTGTTGAACATACAAGATATAGATAAAAAATGAAGTTGAATCATAAATAATTGGTCCAATTTGATAACAGAGCTGAAAATAAACCTAGAATTAAAATGGGTTCTTATCAGTTACAATGTCATTTAAAACATTACAAATACATTTCCTCAACACACGAATTATTTTCATTGTCATTTCACACAGTACCTACGATGATTAAATTTGTTTTAACACAGCGTATAAGCTTAGCTTAAGCGTTATGTCATCAACAAGAGCAATTGCTTAGGAATCATTTCGTCTACAATAATCCTAGTAGGTATACTACACTTTTTTACGAAATTAACCTAACCTAGAAATCTTAATGAGGGAATACAGTATTATGACTATTACGATTATTAGAAATGTGTGATGTTAATGATAAAATTAAGAATGATATACAAACATTCATAAATATCGCAAGATTGCCCTTATACAATACTATCTACAAGGTATACATTAAATTAAGTATGAAAGATTCGAATCAGTGATATATTTAAATATATTATCAAGTACACTGCACTTATCATAGCCTATTCATAGACATTAATACGGATATAAAATACATTATAACTTACATAGACATCAAGCAACATGATTACACTTTCAATACATGTACATAATACATCTAACATTAAACTTCAGTATAAAATTTTAATTTCTAATGTATACATAAAAGACGACATATAACCTAATATATGCATATAACAATGCGAAAAATTATTTACAATTTGTATACCTACACTGATTAAACAATTACGTTTTTTTGTATTTTTTCTCACAAAGCCTCTTTAAATGCACCTCTAGCTATAATAAATCAAATGTTTCATTAATGAGTAGGTTGCAATAGATATGCAAAATACATATTGTATTACTTCCAATTTCAGAGATGGTAATAAATTAAGTTTATCGTTGGTACACAGTTTCATCAAGCCACGGAATGTTTTATATAAATACGACACTAAAATCAATCTTCGGTCAGTTTTATCTGATGATAATATAACACTTCTACATTACCATCATTTGGTACAAATTAATTTAAAAAAAAGCCAATTTTAACACCTAAGCTTTGTCATTTTAAAACTAATTATTATTTTGTAACTAATCAATTTGTAGGAACATTCGCTTGAACATATTGTATTATTTTCCAAATACAAAACTGTTTATATAATGTTGAATATAATATTTTTTGCTGAAGTATCAGAATTGAGGATAAAACTAAAATAAGAAGCTTATAACATGCGAGCGTGAGTAGTAGAAATTTAAGGCGATTGAATATTATGTGCGTAGCTGTTAATTTAATTAACATATCATAGCATTAAACCTAAATTATTTGAAGAGTTTAGGTGATAATTTTTTGTAAAGTGTAAATAATTTATTAACTTAGCACGAAAAACTATTATCCTCTCACATGTTTTTAATCACGAAATATATATCAAGTAAAATGATTTCGAATCAATTTACTTAAAAAGATGTAAAGTTAATCAGTGTTGTGCAAAGTAATATTAAACAACGAAAATAAACTATATTTATGAGTAATAAATAAAAAGGGCGTAACGATGCATAACAGAGTCCACTATAAATTTTAGATTATAATATCCAATGCAAATTATATAGTTTCAAGTTTTTTGATGTAGGTAGGTAGGCAAGTTGTGTCAGAGTTCGGCCGAGTTGCCGTTACTCACGGCGACCCACGCAGCGGGCGCTAAGCCCACGAACTCGACTTGAACACATACTTTCTCGCGGCTTTCACAATGCGAATCATTAGGTACAGTTGAATTGAATGTTAAAAACATGCAGAGACCAGTTCGAACTGTTCACTCGACGGTAGGAATAAACGAACAAAACAAAATACACGCGAACCCATCCTCGCCCATACTGACTCGTCTACATACTAACATTCTGTCACCAGAATGAATGGTTCCATTCATTCAAAAATGAATTCTTATGCCTCAATGCTTAGTAACCAACTAACTTAACTCGTACAGTAGATGCTGGAGTATAATAAAAGAAAAAAGACACGATTTATAAGAACGTAACCATATGCTCGTTAGTCGTTCACATGAAAGCGAAACGCGAACCTTCAAGGACAATGAATACTGCATTCAAGCCACCATAGTAAGTAATGACAAAGGAATTACAAGTCTTATGGTTTAATGTATCAAATCGTTTTAATTAGATATATAATATCGCATTAGCGGCGGTAGAGGATGGTCTGAATATCGAGTCTAGAAGTTACTGGAACCCTTTCAATTGCCTTTTCTGTTATTACGCCATTTAATACAATTTAAAGACACAAATATTTATGTTTCATGTGTCTAATGCTCGGTACAATTACATTGTAATTATTTATTGGAAACTGATATTTATGTTTCATTCATGGCAGGGCAGATGATTGAATACAAAATAAACATTTCAGGTACAGTAATTAGAGATTCATTTCTTATTGAGAGGAATTAAATATAAAATATTAAACAGCGCAGCTATGTAAAGTGGTCAATGTTTTCGATTAAATACCACGAAACCGTTGAATCACTAATATTCGATCTGAGATTCAATTATTCATCCGTTAACCAAAATGAGGGCGCAAGATAAAACTTTGAGCAACAATTGTTCGGTGCCTTGTTGTTTGTTAATACTCTACATTATAATATAATGAACGCTGCATTTAAATGTCATGATTTTTGAGGCAGCACGCAAATTTGAACAACATGTTTAGTTCCGTCAATAATATTCCAAATAATGGCAACATTATTTTTTTCCAACAACTGATAAGTTATGTCAGTTCTGACAAACAGTACTAAGTTTTATTCCACTTTTGTGGTTACAACAAAAACATTTCAGAATCAGTTTTAATAGTTTTTTAACTTAAAACAAAATATCTACAGCTATCGAAAGCGGTCAAAGACAAATAACTCGGCCATCTGTTGGAATGAGATCGTATTTTTACTCGCGCTAGGTACGGCTATTATGTCTAATGGCCCAAGTTATGTGCCCGTGACTAATTGATGAACTCACTCACTATTCCTCTGTACAATTATATTGGTTCCATATATGTATTTCTCATAATTATGTAACAGTAATGAACCTAGGTGATGAATTTAGTATGAATTTTATAACTACATTTTTCATTCTTTATTTAATGACGTTTAAGTTTTATATCACGTAACTTGAACGATACAGTAACGAGATTATTATGAAGATATTTTCTACATAGACATCTACTTTTACCTGTTTATAAACAATCTTTTATTCACACATAGCTGCGATGAAAATTAAGGCAATAAAAATCTTAAAATTAAATGAATTATATCAATTGATTTAATATGGTATACAAAAATTTTACAAACTGATCTGTAATCTTTCAGTCTGCGAACCAAATTAATAGGTAATAATAATAACCCAGCGATCGATATTCCTTTTCGCACCAGCTACGCAAATACACATTGTTTTGCTTTTCGATGTTATAATAATTCACCACGCGTCAACTGTACAAGTGTTTGCTGTGGGATTACTAATCAAATCAAACAGAACGCGCGATAGCGAGTGAGTCACCACATCTATTACTTAATAATCTTAAATATCACAGAAATATTACATAAGCATACTTAATATGTACAAGGAGTTTACAAGTGACACCGTCCTCTTAACAACGTGATCTCACGTGAACTAAACGTAAAATGTTTGCGAATTCCGCATAAAGTATCAAAGGCGAAGTACCAGAAGATAAAAATTTACTACGAGACAGTGTCACTAGTAAACCGCTTCCGAAACTAAATACGTACATAACTACTTCGTCTAACGCTACAAAAATATACATAGTTACAGTTTGCGACGCGTACACCGGACGAATCCAATTTCTTCATAACGCGGTGTTGATCACAGGCAGTGCTGCGTAGAGTTAGCGATACGGGAGCGAGGCGAGACGGGTATTCGGGCCAACGATATAGAAACAAGACGTGATGAACATTCGTATCCAACGGGGATTCAATACGATACAATTTTGGCCGACATTCTTCTCCATCTCTCCGTCTCATAAGCAGTCCCGTTGACTCCACGCCCCGAGGGACCCGATGAATCAGGTAACATCTATGGTGAAAAAAACAACATGTATAAGTGTTAACCGTTGAGTCACGAGAATTTTTGTGACGCGTTATACCGTGAGTCAGACGATCGCGCAGATCGGACATTTGCCTACAGTTATTTGCGCGTCCTTATTCCAATGACGAACGTATTGACATCTCTGCTTAAAAGCAACAGGTAAATCAACTCTGGTTACGCAGACTACTATATATATAAAGATACGAGCTAATGTTATACAAAATACAGTATAATGTTTGTATGGGATATGGAAATGAAGGTTCTTTCCGATCTTAAACTAATACATTTTTATTTGCAAGTCAACAATATCAAAAATTATCTTTTTGTTGTATTTTTCTATCAATTTGCTTGTTTGTACAGACCAATTATCCCGGTTAAGTCGATTAACTGGAAGTTAATGGCAGGGCTCTATGGAGAGTGATTCATGACAGAATCGATGAAAGAAATTATCAAAGTCGTCAAACATTTTATGTATGGGTAATTAGTTCGCACGACTTCGCGTGTAAGTGCAAAAATAAACAGTGAATTGCGTGATTCTCAAAATATCTTGCAGATATAATCTACAGTAAGATCGATAAACCGGATACATTTAAAATGTAATGACAGAAAACAGCTGCGACAGCGACAAACAGAGAAAGAAAAGGAAAACTTTACCGCCAATATTTAATTGACCTTTAACAAGTTTTCTTTGAATCGTTAATGAGCGATTAATTTTTAATGCGGCACGAACAGGATGCGACAGGGCAGCTAAATTAGGTGTAATTGAATCGAAGATTGGCGGCATTGATAATATTATAACTGCGAGTTGCGCAATGCATGACAATTTGACCGCCTCAGATATGGTTTATTGTGCACTATGTTTTGCACACTTCACTGACTACTGCGAATAGTTACTAGAGAATTCACCTAAAATTTTAATCCATATAGTCTATCCAATAAAGAATTTAATTTTGTGTTGTCTTGAAATATATAAACAGATAAATTGTATTCTACTGTCTTGTCTTGTTTTACAAAAATAAAAGTTTAATTACTTTTGTTCGAACAAAAAAGCTTTCAACTTCTAGTTAGGATAATATGAAAGTATTGATGAGTCATGAATGTACGTAGTAAACACTGTCCCTAAATTTTATCAAGCCCATGATTAAGTCGAGTTTACATAATGATACCATTTAATGACCTCCACAGCTCAGTGGTCCTGTGAAAATATATTTACTTGACACAATTTTCCGATTGTTGCTGGCTACATTTGTGTTCATAACATCCACATTAGGCGAGTGATAGTGTAGACCGTTCATGTGTGTACTGGCCACTCGATATTCCAGCGATAAAAGGTCAAGACTCCGCAGGATATATGTACATACATATGTAGGTACATGTCTATTCTCCTCTGATGATTCTATAAAGGCTTATTTGTCCCGGCCTCAAACAACGATAACGTTTCGACCGTACGGAAGCCAGACAGCATTTTGATATCGGTTTAAGTAATAATAATATTACGTTTTTATTGCACATTATATCAGTATTTACGATATGTGTACGACCGTTGTGGTCTCGTGACAATTAATTTGTTTCATATAAATAAAACGACCACGTTTTATGAAAGGATGGTTAGTAGAGATTTTAGAAGCGTCTTACGTTTAAAATTATGATGTTTTCGTAGATAGATAAGGAAGTTATTTCTCACGAGAACTTCGATTTGTAAGCAGATTTTACAAACAAATCGAGAATTATTTTTAGAATAACATTGGAAAGTATAGTAAATAACCGTTTGTATTGATTAGAGAAATAATGCAAGCCAATACATTTGATGGAGTCGAAAACTGAATTTGCTAATGTGAAGTACAGTCAAGGTTTAAAGTGAATTTCTGTAATGTACAGTCAAGTAATAAAATTCATAGAAAAAAACGTAACCTATAAAAAATGCGAACAAATTGTGGCATTCGGTATATTGAGTGAGTAATAAAATACGAGGCGGTAGATACTCGTAGAGTAACTTTTTCTCCAGTTGCTCATTTCCTCCACCCACTGGGTACAGTCGCTGACATATGTAAATGCTTTCATTGAGCTCTTAAATACTGTAATAGATATCTACTGATAATAGACTCTTTGTTAAGGTATAAGTCAATTCAATGTTGGTATAAATGTATACTAATCTATCTATAGTATATTAGTCCAATGGTTAAAGTTAATACATACGGCTAATACATTTAAAGGATTCGAATTCCATGCAGTAAAAATATTTGAGTGAAGAGCACAGGTGTTATTTCTGTGTGTGGGGCCACAATTATCTATATTGGTAGGAATTTATGAACAATTTTGTCAGCTGTCTGGTTCGTAAGGGACAGGCTCTCTCCAATTGAAAACCATACGCGTGGGAGATGTTCCGAGTTATTATTAATCCTATGAAGTATGTTGTAACGAGACGGCAAATAAAGAATCATTTCAATTTTATTACTTGCACCACGTCTTCGCACGTATCATTTCGATAGACACGATGTAGGTATGCGACACGTTCGTCCAATCATTTGCATCTCAATAGCACACAATTAACTTACTGTCAGAACTGACGTGACATAATAATAATAATCTTTGTCGTGACGTCAGGAATTGTCAGTCACGAATTATAAATAACTTTCGATTACTTGTAACATTTGAATGTTAAGTATCATTAATAATGTAATATAACATCACGCCTGTATTTTCCCAAGAGGTGGGCGAAGGCTCTTAGCACACCACTTTTCACTTATTATTTTATACTTCATTTGGAACAGGAAAAGGGGGCAAAAATCCAGGCTCGGAGTCACTGAGAATTTTATGTTATGAAGTTCCTATGATAATTTGCCCGTCCCGGATATCGAACCCAAAATCCATTAGTCACCAACCTAAACTAATAATACATAGAATTATAAAAATGTGTATTAATACTTGTACTTAATATAACAGGAAAAAAACCTGACGAAACATGACGAAACACACTGGTCATAATGAAAAAATGGCGATTTACCATACAAAAAAAATCCGAGTTTTTTCTGATTAACATTGTGAATATACAATAATATTCTGTTCAAGGAACAGTTTCTTTGATTTTGTATGTGACATTACCATACAATATTTAGGTACCTACCATTTAAACATATGGTAAATGTTAAATCCCAAAGTAATAATAATGACTGATTTACTTTAAACACGTGTTTTAAACCCTGATGATTTTTTCGCTAAAGAACCATATAATTTATGTACATACTTGTAAATAACTGAAAACATTGTTTATTACAAAATGTTGCAAGGAAAGAAGCGGACGCAAATAGAATCAACAAGATGATACTTTGAGGTATTGTTTAAGACGTACCACATTCTCAATGAGTCAAACCGATCAAATATGCAAATGCCTTTGGCATACTTGTGAATTCGTATTGATTTGCCGTTAGGCTTTTGAAATGACACGTAAATTATGCTCATGTGTATGTTTTCCTGTATTGTTAAGTGTCAGACATTGTATTGTGACCGCCGTTGGAATGTCTTAGTAGCTTTAGTACGTCGTTCATGCTATTGTCACAGGCTGGTTGTTCACGTACTTTGGGAGACTAAACTCGATTTCGTCTAGCATAGGTGGCGCTGATGTGCTAACTCAATTAAATGCATACAATATATGAGTTTGTGTGATCCTATAGAAGATTTTTAAACTTTTGTATTACGTAATAACTCCTTATAATACCTATACCTTCAGAAGCTGACAAGCTTTTCCTGGTCTGAACATTTCGTTATAATAGTTTTTATCGTACGATTTATTAAGTGTGCATCATGAGGCTAATTATAGCGTTTTCTTTGAAAACATTATATTCATAATGTATGTAAGTACGAGTACGTTCTAAAAATTGCAAATTTTTTCATGTATTCAATTTGTCGTTTTTCCGTGTATAACATCACGCTGACATTTCCTAGAAGGGATAGGCAGAAGATGTGTTATATTTATAGTTTTTTCTGTTTTGTATGTTTAAATTGAAAAATGTGTTGTGTTTACAAATCGAGGTAAGATAAAATATTATTGATATAATCCACATTATCATCGTTTTTGGAATTTTCATGTTTGTTTATCTTTGCGTCACGTAGACTTGATTCAGGTGCTGTTTGGTTAAAGGCGTTGTTGGGTTTGTTTGGAGAAACGATTAATAAATACCTCTCTATTTCGTTTCAACGCAACTCAGCGTGACTTCTCATCGAGAGTTCTTGGGTTCGATCATCGGGTCCGCTACTATTAAGGTTTTCTAATTTTGTACCAACTGGATAAGTAACTGGATTCGTGCTCGGTGTAAGGCCATAGGCTCACTACCATGGTGGAACGTAAATGTAATTGTTAAAACGTGGGAGTGTAGTACACTCTAATGCCTATCCCTTGGAGACAGGCATGTTATGTTTATTACGTACAACGAAATTCGATTAGAAAACACGCGAATTTCATGATTCTAAGACTATATGTCAAGAGTCGTTGAACTCAAATTGTACTACACAGCATAAATGAAATATTTCAGAACTGATCTATCTCTGTCTCTTTCTCCCAACGTCATCAACCTGTCTCAGTCCACTGTTAGACATGGCCTTCCCTAATAAACGCCTTCCTGCCCTGTCCTCGGGTTGCATTCAGGCCTCTGCACTCGTGCAGTGTAGACACGCTCAGCCGTGTCCACCTGCCACGATCGCAAAGACCGTCCCAAGCCCGCTTCGAGCCCAGGCTTGTTTTTTGTCCGACACG
>DWJK01003128.1:0-13547 GCA_018248815.1 Croniades pieria auraria
AAATTTGTATTATTATAGTATCTATACAAAATTATGCAATTTTTTCTCTCTCCTGAAAAGTTGCTATTTTTGACATCTGCAGTGTTAGAACTTCAACGACGATATGTAATATTAACTCATGTATGTTTTTCAGGATGGCCAGGCCAGTTTCTTACATGTCTTCTAGGTGTGCTTACACTAATTGCAAAGGTCACAGTAGTTAAGTCTGTACATGTGTATAAACACACATGACATTTGAAAGCAAACTTTGTTTGAAAAAAATCTTTACTTCAAGATCCTCATTTTTACTCCTATAATGTTTTTGTTCTTTATTAATGAGGAAGTGTAAAAATATTCATGTATAACCATGGTAAATCCTACATTTACAGTTTAGTGGTCACTTTAACTTAATTAGTTTAAGCACATATATTTAATCTGTTTTAAATAGGAAATTGGGGATTCTGCTAATTTTTGTTACTAAATAGAGAAATTAAGTGTAATAAAACAATTTTTATTGCCAGCAAGAAATAAACATTTGAAATTAGAACAACTGGATTATTTGTGTAAAGTTATAAGCATTGAGAGTTATAGTTACATAAGTCATAAGTGACTCAAGCTCACCTTGTTTGGATTCAACTGTGCCAAAAAATTAATGTGCAAATGTGGAACTAAACATTGCAGAGGCCATAACTCTGAAAATACTGTATATTTTGGAGTGAAACCCATATTAGTAGTGGTATGCATGTGTTCTGTACATAATTTGTGTCTGAGTTATTTTGTGACGGGTGGTTATAAATATTTTATGAAAGTATACTTTTATAGCACAGATTATTGCATATTAACTTTACCTGAAGTATCCCAATTTTAGAATAACTTCATATTTAAAAAAAAGTGTAGGTCACTTGCAAATGCAAGTCAACTTCGAAATACGCACTGCAAATAGTTACTTATAAGAGGGTAGATTTAGAAAACCAATAATATACTTTTCTAGAATAAAGGTAATAACATTTAGAATTAAAATTGAAAACCGCATATTAAATATCTGCACACAAGATCCAAAAATATATTTATATGCTTCAGATGCAAGAAATGGGGACAGCAGGATTCGAAGTTGGAGTCACAATACATTCTTATATGATTCGACCGGCACATTATCAAAATTTAAAAAAAATCAACCCCACATTAAACAATGTAGCTTAAATTGTTCATTAAAGATAAAGTTCTTTATGAAAATAAATAAATAAATATCACAAAATGACATGACTAAGCAGCCCTTCCAATCGTGAAGTTATAGCTGACAAGGGAAATCACGCACCTTTTGATGATTGCTTGTATGATTTCAACGGCATCGTTTTTGTCGAAAAATGGGCCATAAAGTGCCGTTAAAAATGGTTTAACAGTAGTAGACCACTCGATATTTCCTCCCGATGCGGCCATTTTCAGGAATGACCTATCGCAAAATGTCAGGTTTTTAGTTGTCAGTTGTATCAGAAAACTGTCAAGACTATAATATATTATGATGACATTGGAAGTTTAGATTGAGAACAAAAATTATCTCCGGAAAATGTGTACGCAGAATTAAAAACTGTACATAGTATAGATTCGACTTTTACGTTTAAGTTACGAATAATTTTTGCCAGTATTGTAATCTAATTAATTTATCGGCAACTTTTTGACAATTTGGAAAAAAGTATATTTTTACATTAAAACGCACATTTTTTATAGAGGTACACACAAAGATCTGTACTCAGGATCCTATGAAAGGAAATAAGACGATGAATTACGCTTATATTACTAAAAAGGTTTATATCTTAAAAAGACATAGTACATTATTACGCATAAATTTATAAATTAAATACCAGTTATTATGAAATGAATTTAAATTATAGAACGATATAATAATATCAAAATTGAAGCATATTATGTTCCATTTTAGGCACATGAGTATAAGTTGAATGTATTAGTAGTGTTAATTAAAATACAACAAAACATTATGGATTTAAGGTTACTATTACAAAGAATACTCCCTATAATATGGGAATAACTTAGTAAGAATAACTTGGAAAATAGTCGAAAAGATTTGGAAATCACGTGTCACTATATATAGTTTTCCTTAATTTTGTTTAGAATGACATACTCCAATTAGATAATTGGCGGATATAATTTTTGTTAACGTATTGTTCATAGTAAACTACAAAGAAGAAAATTTAAGTTTTAGTTTCAATGTTGAATGTTTCTAGTTACAGAAAACATCAGTATATACTCCAATAGTTTGTAAATGAAATTTTTTTAAATTGTTATTACGTAAACTTCAAACAAGTTAAGATACGGACAATACGATATTGCTTAAAAGCTACTTGCAAATAGGCATATTACAAAACTGTGATGGATACATTATAGTAAACGCTTAAGTGTCAAAGTATTAAGAATAATAAATGTCGAATTGTTGTCTATATGATAGGTACTGTGTTATTAGTATAAAAATGAACTAATGTTACTATTTTGTATTGTGTATCTATAATTAATTTCATGCTAGTACAAGATTTGTTATCTGAAAAGTGTTTGCCCGTAATGTCTGAAGTCGCGCTAAAGAAACGAAAGGCATTGTCAGAAAACGGCAATGAATCTTCAGGTTAGTGCTAACCTAGAAATTCGAACAAGTAAATTAAAGTTCGCACGCCTCACTAATAAATCATTTAATTACAGAACGACCCGCAAAGATGCATATCCAATGTCCGTATTTAGATACTATTAACAGACATGTTCTGGATTTTGACTTTGAGAAGTTGTGTTCGATATCGTTAACAAGAATTAATGTGTACGCCTGTTTAATATGTGGAAAGTATTTTCAGGTAAGCTGATATTTTAGCACACTTACATATCTGTGGCTGTTTCTTTTTAACACAAGAAGCTATGTAAAGTTCGTTAGTGAAATATGTAAGTCGCTATCATGTAATTCTGTTTTCTTTTATTGGATGAGAATTAGACTCTGGTTAGAATATAATAGTCTAATAAATTAATATTAGGAACAATATGTATAATTGATATTTCGACAATTGAAACACATTTACTTAATATAGATTTATGGGGTTTGTAGGAAATAAATGAGTTTCAATTGATTTTAAATGTACTATTTTCAGGGTAGAGGTACCAACACTGATGCATACACACATTCAGTGGCTGATGGACACCATGTATTCCTCAACTTGCATACTTTGAAATTCTACTGTTTGCCAGATAACTATGAAGTTATAGGTAAGGAAAAGAAGATAACGAAGAATGTTTTAAATATAAGAAAACAGCATATAAAAACAAAAGAAAACTAGTTTTTGTTTTTATTTCTAAGTTGTTAATTGTTTTTCTAACAGACTCCTCTTTAAATGACATTAAGTATGTCTTGAATCCAATTTTCACGCCGGAACAAATAAGACAGTTGGACAGCAGCACCAAGATGTCGAGAGCTATCGATGGCACTATGTACATGCCTGGAATTGTCGGATTAAACAATATCAAGGCTAATGATTATTGTAATGTAATTTTACAGGTATTTTTTTTTCAATTGATATTCCACACTAGAGGATACTATACTGCACAGTTTGTAATCTTCATATCTTTACCAGTTTGAAAGGTATTAACGTAACCATACTGAACCTGGGTTGGTTAATTCAGCCTAACCTGGTTTACCCTGGCTTATCCATACCTAACCTATTCTAATAATAAGTTGCAAAGTTAGATAGCCATACTAACATTTTAATGGATTACATTTTTTTTTTAATTTTCCCCAGTTTTGTAATTGAGCTGGTTTACTATTTTTGTCACATGTTTTGTTTCTTATAGGAACATGTTATTGTGTGCAATAAAATTATGAATTGTTTTCAGTGCTTATCTCAGGTGAGACCTCTCCGTAACTATTTCTTGCGTGAGGAGAACTATTCAGATGTGAAGAGACCACCGGGTGACTCATCATTTTTGTTGGTGCAAAGATTTGGAGAATTGCTCAGAAAATTGTGGAATCCACGCGCGTTTAAGGCTCATGTGTCGCCTCACGAAATGTTACAAGCTGTTGTATTGTGGTCAAAAAAACGATTCCAATTTATTAAGCAAAGTAAGTTAGGATATGTATAAAATATTGATATAAAATGACAATGGTATGTGTTTTTGGTATGTCCTAATCTTTATCCACTCTTCATATTAGCATTTTTTCTCTTCAGTTTCATCTTGTTCTACTTCAGCTCATTGAAATATTACAGAAAGCTATAAAACAACAGTGCTACTCAAAACAAACTAATACAGTTTAAATTTGGAAGAAAAACTATTACGAGGATGAGACAAGTATTAAATGTGATGTTATAATTTGAATGTTTTTTTAGGTGATCCTATTGATTTTATGTCCTGGTTTTTGAACTCACTTCATATGGCTTTGAATGGCACCAAAAAGCCAAACAGCTCAATTATTTACAAATCATTCTTAGGGCACATGAGGATATATACAAGGTAAGTGCAGTTTTATGGGAACATTATATTCTGTAATTGAACTTATGTTTGTAATTATGTAAATTTAAACAGATACATAGTTGAACAACAAACATGTATACAACACTTTCAACACTTAGCCATAACTATAAATTACAATATGGATACCACTTATTAAATTAGACCTTTGCTCAAATTCAGTGCAATTTCTAATTTGTGTTCGTAATTAAGTTTGTATGGATTGATATTTAGCAATAAGAAGAATTAATTGAAACATGAGACTTCACCAATTAAGTTAATATTTAATACTTTATAGAAAGCTACCACCCCCTGATGCAGATGACGCGGCAAAGGTGGATCTCAACAGCGAGGAATACAGTGAAATGATAACGGAGTCACCATTTCTATATCTGACGTGTGATCTTCCTCCAACCCCTCTGTTTACTGATGAGTTTAGAGAAAACATTATTCCACAGGTAAAGTCTCTTTCAATATTGAAATAAACTGTTTCTGTATGTTATTTAGTGTTATAAATTGGTGATAAGTATTTTTATATATCCCTGATGTTTCTTATCATTATCTGCCTGTTTCAGTGTAGTGGTAGGGGTTTCTCAAACTTTTGGTTCCACGAACTTCTGTAAAAGTTTCCAGATGACAGCAAACCCCGTAACTAACTTATTTAATTTTAAAAGTAATTTCGACTATTTTAAAAATCAAGCCACCATTACGTAAATCTTGTCGCGAACCTCCTATTGTCGAATGGCGAACCCCAAGGGGTGCACGTACCCCGCTTTGAGAAACCCTGGCCTAAAAGATCAACTCATAAATATTCTGATATCCGTTAATAATGTAGGTGGTTGAGGACTGAATTGATAGTTAAAACCGCCGCTTTGCATAAAAACTACATCAAAGATAGTACCCATACGCTATCTAAGAGATAATATGAAGCTTTATAGCTTAATTTCATAAATTTTTTCAGCTTTACTGCTTCAGCCAAATGAATGTATATTAAGGGTATAATAAGTTTGCAGCAAATGAAACTGTCGGTGTGTAATGACACCAGCTCAAGTAAAATGCTAAGAGTATCAGTTGCAGCACACAAGAATTTCATATCTATACATATAATAAAACTGTAACTGATCGCTGTCTATACATGGCAAATATATTTTAAAATTCATAATGCCTTTATATACGCAAGAGAACCCAAAACAATGTTTTTTCATTTTGTATGTTTGTGCACGCTAATCTCAGAAACGGCTAATACGATTTGAATGCAGTTTTCAGGATTAAATTGTGATGGACTTCACTTAACATTTAGTGTTTTTTTTTTCATTTAAATCGGTTAATAAATAAAGAAGTTATGTCAATTTTTTTTTTTTTAACTTACGAAATCTACGCGTACGAAGTTGCGGGCACGGCTATTTTTTACTATATTTGCTCTTGATGATCATAGCGTGATGTTCTTACAATAGTTTTTTAACAGGTTATTTATTATTATTATTATTGTTCTCTAATTAACGCGGATGAAACCGCGAGGCACAGCTAGTTGATTTATAAAATTGTGTTTTTACAGGTTAACCTCTATCAATTACTGTCCAAATTCAATGGACAATCGTCCAAGGAATATAAAACATACAAAGAGAACTTTCTAAAAAGATTTGAGATAACGGAACTGCCACCATACCTAATATTATATATCAAGAGATTCACAAAAAACACATTCTTTGTGGAGAAGAATCCAACTGTGGTTAATTTCCCTGTGAAGTAAGTAGGAGTATTTTATGAAATGACATATAATAATCGACCCATTTGTCATTCCACTGTTGGAATATGAGTCTCCTCTCATATTGAGAGGGTTAAGGCAATAGTCTGCCACGCTGGCCAAGTGCGGGTTAACAGACCTCACACACTTCAGAATTTTTTTTATGAATTCTAAAGTGTGCTGGTTTCCTCACGATGTTTTCCTTCACCGTTAGCCAAACATCATTAGCGTTGTATCTATCCAGATATTCATTAGTTTATGGATTATTTATATTTCACTAAGCAAGTATTACAATTTAGTAAGTGTAAGCTTTGAATCATCTAGAACAGTCTGCAACATTTTTTTTGCCTGGTATCTTAATAAGCTTAATGAATTGTTTCAATATTACTAATTCCAGTTTATAATCAATAAGAGTGGAATATGGAACAATCAGCTAATAGCTATTTTATTGTGTGTCCTACACAAGGACAGTACCTACACTTTGGTGATTTAAAAGTAGTCTCTCCATTACCAAGCAGCCTTGTTAGTTCCCCAGTTCCTTCTGCATTCCCCAGTTCCTTCTGCATTCCCCAGTTCCTTCTGCATTCCCCAGTTCCTTCTGCATTTCCCAGTTCCTTCTGCATTCCCCAGTTCATTGATTTAAGTATTGTTGACTGATCATGATTAAACACATGATTTGATCTCCATGTTTGCAGAAATGTAGACTTCGGTGATATACTGACGCCAGAAATAAAAGCGAAGCATAATGGAAAGACAATTTATGAACTTGTAGGAAATATTGTACACGATGGTACTCCAGAGAAAGGCACTTACAGGGCTCACGTTCTTCATACTCCAACACAACAATGGTGAGTTTAATTTGCAGATGCCAAATGTGTTGTGTTGTAATCTTGGGGACATGGAGGGATTCAGCTATTCAAGTCGTCACGTTTATATGTGAACTAACTTAGTTTTTTTTTAGGTATGAAATGCAAGATCTTCATGTTACCAGCATTTTACCTCAAATGATCACACTAACAGAAGCATATATCCAAATATATGAATTAAAGCAGGACTGATACAAAGTTAAATAAAAGAGTTGAGTCTCATTTTCTGTTTTATTTATTGAATATACAAATTCCTGGTATTACTTAGTCCCATTCAACAAATTCTTTGCCATGGAATGATGGTTACACTTATAAAATTATATCTATGAATATTTTAAATACAAGTTATGCTGATAAATTTTCCACAGACCAATTGCGACAGTGTTAGGTAGATGATATATTCCACATGTGGAATATATCAACTTTTTTTATTGATCTCAGATTTGGCCTATAGAGAATTAACAGAACAAAAATACAGTCAGTAAATTACCCATTCGAGTATGGTTTTCAATTATGAACATGTTACTAAGTGATGCAGTTTATGCTTAAAACCACCATAGCTTCATTGGTTCATGAATAAACAGAGGTTCTGATGAATTATAAATTACACCTAAAAATAAATGTCTAGTGTACACATTGATGTGTGCAGCTCATTTTAACAGATTTTATAGTTACATGCGGTTTTGAAATATAGATACTGATTAGCAGTTTTTGCATAAACAGACAAATTCACATTTTAAGACAATTATAAATATTAAGACATTAAAGACTGCACTATGATGGGATACATTCATTGGGCAATTTGTCTTACAAACTGAGCTACCTTACAGTGTACATCACTGACTTAGTGGCTCTCCCCCTTCTTGCCTGCGACTCTCTTAAATTCACCCATGTTTGTAGTAGAAATGGGTGAACCATAGAAAGCAAGATGGTCAATCTGTGTCACTTCACTGCCTGATTGGTTGTCTTTTATAAATAACTGGATGTTCAGAACATTCTGGAACTTTACGAACTTTAGTGGAACTGGGTTGCCTTCCAGGTCACTTGGAGTGAATCTAAAAATAAAATGGCTATAAAGTGTTAGGAAGGTAAAGTAATAAACCAATTTTGAAATTTTCCTGAAAAATTTGTATCATTTGTAAACATCGTATGGAAAAACTTACAAGGTATGTTTTAAAATTATATTGTAAGTACATAATAACCATTGTCACTCTATTACTAATCTTTCTAGTTTCTTCATGATTCAAAACTGATAGACCTAGCAGAAACAAGAGAGATTTGTTGCAGGGTGTCAATACATCTTTATCATTACAAATTATTATAAGGTAATATTGTCATTATAAAACGTAATAATAACTTACTCCAAGTTCTGCACTGATGCATTGCCACCAGCTTGATCAAAATCAAGGGTTCTCGGCTGGTTAATGAACAATTTCACAGACTTAGGCCCCTTGTCACTGGGTGCCTTGATTTTTAAAGAATGCAGCTTCACACTCTGAAAATTTACATTACCTCTATCATATTTTCATATGATAAAATTATCATTAAATGAAGTCTAAGAAATCTTCAATAGCATTCAAAATTTATTTATGAAAAGCAGAGATATAATTCAGTTTCCAAATGTTCATATATATTGTATAGTTTTACCTGATTGAAAGCAATGTTAATGATGAGTTGTTCATCACAATCACTGGCCAAGTAGCCACCACCACTGTTCAGAGCATGAGCCAGTGGGTGATCATCTGCCTCATTGAGGCATTCACATTCATTCTTTGAGATGAATGTTACCAAGTCCATCTGTGAAAAAAAAAAATGCTATTTAAACTAGTTCTTTGCAAGAAGTCATAGTTTCTGTTGTTATCAGTCAAATCTAAGTGAAAATGAAAGGGGACAATATTTAAAAATAAATTTGACAACAAAAAAATTACAAATTGATATATATACTACATGTCATTTTGTTATTTCTTGAATAATCAATTCCATGTGGTGACAGTCAGTTGAGAGTACTCAGACCACAGCAATGAGTAAGTATTGCTTGTATCACAAAACCTTTAAGTTGTTTCCATATATATTTTTAATATTATTTATATAAATAAACCTGTTTTAGGTTTAAATATTCACCGAATTCATTTTAAATCTGGTACAATAAGCAAGGTGAAGTATATCCATATTCATAAATGGTACTCACATGTCCTGCAACTGCAGTATCTTCATCAACTGCCTCCTCAGTACCATAGTACTGCCTAACTTTATTCTCTAGAGTAGTTGGATCAGCTCCTTGTAGCCGGTCAATTCTGGTCTGTAAAATTTATTTGCTTAAGCATGATGTTCAATCAAATATAAGCCATATAACAAGTCTCCAATACATAATACTTTTATATGTAACATACATAACATGATGCCTGTAATCCCCAAAGGGGTAGGCAGAGGAGTGTAATACACACCCATGTTTCACCAGTTATATTTACATCCCATGGTATAGGTGATGACCCTATTGCCACACACTGGACACAGATCCAGACTCCGAGTTGCTACTAGAAATTCTAAATTAAAAATAAAATAGAAGTACCTGATCCAGGATTTGAACCCAGGACCTCCTGATCAGCAGTCACACTTCCAACCACTTGACCAATAAGGCAGTTCAGTGTAATACTTTTATCATATTGTATTTTAACATTGCAATTTTATTTAAATGATTTAAATGTACATATTAACAAATATTACACAATAAATTAATATCGGTGGTTGTAGCTTCGATGTGGTGATTGGTTAATATTGTATCATCACACCAGGTCCCTTATGGTGTAAGCAGAGGGAATAAATAGGGCGACAAGTAGAGATTTTATTAGTGTAACAGAATTAAGAAGTACATTTTCCTACCATTATTGGGCATTCAATTAAATTAAGCTATTAGCAAGCAATAATACAATTAAATTAAGCTTTAATTGAGAAATGTACAATATAAAAATAATATGGTGACATTGTAATGTGATTTTAAATATTATTTGGAAGCTAATAGTGTTAGTGTGATGCTGTAATAGAAAGTCACACAAATCATACATTTTCCATTTAGCATTTATCAATAGTTTTATGCCAACAAGCTGAAGACAGGGTGTGATGGCACTCATTGGGGCAGGCATATGTCCAGCAGTGGACTGAGATAGGCTGATGATGATGATGAATACTTTTATGTATGTTGATATTATATTAAAAACATGATTAATGTATGATACTCAGAATGCTTTCTCACATTTACATAACTTGATCACAGTGGAATTAGTCAATTAAATCATACTTACACCTATTTTGATTTATTAGCATTTTAGATGAGAATAGAATTAATAGAACATGAAAGAACATGAATTATTATGCTGTAACTATATTAATAGCCATGGAGCAATTTGATATTATTCACTGAATACTATGTATGCCTATGTACTAATCTTACTTCTATGTGTTGCAACCCCCTACGGACGAGGTATAAGTTTTTTACTTAGTATGTACCTATCTACTACATTCTTTAAATATTTATACAATAAAGCGAGCCTTCGCTGCCACTGCATTTATTAATAATGAACTGGATTAATGTTATAAATAAAAAATTACCCCCTTATTTTGGAGCTGAATGGTAAATCGGTACTCACTCTGTTTTTGTAGAAGACAAATGTAGGCATAGCACTGATGCCTTGAGCACTGGCAGTTTCAGCGCATCTATCTACGTCAACCTTCAGAAACACCGCCCTGGGGAACTTAGCAGGCAGCTGCTCAAATATAGGGGCAATGCGTTGGCATGGCGGACACCTAATTCAACAAAATTTATATACAAATCATGCGATTTTATTCAAAATCAACGACGATGACTGGAGAATTTAATTCATAAAAAGGTTATACATACCAGGTCGCTGTGAAGTCTACGACCACTAACTTTGTGCCGGCGTTGGCCATTTCGGATTGAAAATGAGCCTCATTCTCTATAACAGTAGCTAATCCCATTGTTACTACGGGAAATAATGTACAATCGAAAAACAACAATTTTACGATGATACTTCAAAATGGTGACTTCTGCATTACAGTGTTACTAGAAATAAAAGCTCATGAATGGTACAGACGCGTTCAAATATTAAAGCTTCAATAAGATGGCAATAAAAAAAGTTTGATTATTTGGTAAACAATTACGCTTCACAAATGATGTATACTATTATGACTTAATTTATCCTAATAATTGTATTATTGTAATATTCGTATTCTTGATTTATTTCACCAACATAAAAAATATCTAAATACCATAAATGCATAAACGAATGTAAAATGAGCATTAAAATAATACATAATAATATAGTCCAGATGTTAAACTACGATTTTCTGTTAACAAAACTGAGTTTAGTCTTTTATAAATTATATAATGATTTATTTATAAACTTGATACGTACGTAGAATTTAAAATGTAGCATAACGTTACGCCTGCAATTCCACGAAGAGGTAGACAAAGCAGTGTAATATTACCACTTTTCATCAGTTATGGTATACATCCCTTGCAATAGGGAATGAACCTTATGGCTATATACCGAGCTCATATTTGGATTTCGTGCTTCTATATGGAATTGCAATTTTAAAAAATCCAATACTTTTGCCGACTCGGGGATTGAATTCGGGACTTCTAGCTCAATAGTCATGCTTGTAATTACTAGACCAAGGCGGCACTCAGACAATGCAAAAAAAATTATGTAACGAATATTATGTTAAATAGCTTTATTACGTGAAAAGATAACAAAAACCGTGGAAATTGTTGTTTATTCCATACTCATTTCAAAGAACAAATTACTCAGATAGCTTCTAAGCCGCCCGCCGCGAGGCACATCTTCGCAATTACTTACGTTAAGCTTTACAAATACCACGTATTTTTCTAAATAAAGTTGGATTTAAAAATGTTTGTTTTGTTATTTTATTAAGACACCTTATAGAAAATATCGCCTGTTGTGATATTGCTAGCAATCTACTTTTATACTATTAATTGTTAATGATTGTGACAAATATTACGGGCGTAATAAACAACGTCAAACTATGATCTGATAAATAAATGTAGCCTAAAAAAGATGGTGAAATAGATAATCACAAGTACTTAATATTCTTTTTCAGTAACTGGATTTAACTATAACTATATCTCATTTCTCTTTTATAATATATGTATATCATTAGACAGATATAACGCCTGATCGGCTTACACAGACGAGTAATAAAATGTAATTTTTTATAAATGAAATTCGTATGATTTAATAATAAATGAAATTCGTTAAAATCCTAATTATAGGATGTATTCATATTGGAAATTAAAAACTGGGTTTTATTTTAAGGTAATAATGATACAGATTGAATTAACGTTAAATTAAAAATTATTCCTGGATGAGAATTGAATCCACTATCACCTGTTCAATAGTGACGGTCACTAGCAACTTGTTTCAAAATAATCATAACATTATGAAATATTAAAAATAACGTATTAAATGTAGGGTAGGGTATACGTACTGTATTTTAAAAGATTAGTTATGAAAAGTTATAAACCAAAGGCGGCCGTTTTTTTATATTTGTTTTTTATTTCCAGATTTTGACGCTTTTTTTTATTATATGATAGGCTAGCATTTGGCTGCGACCTCGCCTGATGGAAAACGTCGATGCGTATTAAGATGGAACACGCACGTCTAGATAGATCCTATTTACCAATGTTTTGCAGAGTTCTAAGATATATGTATGTGTCGGGGAGCACAGGCGCCAGCAGGGCGTCCCATTCCTTGGCCATCTGGATAAGAAATTACTATTAAATTTAAATACTTCCATTATTATTGAGTAACATGTATACAATTTAACAGTTATTCCTTGGTAATAAGTTTTAACGATTTCCTTAAAGGTTATGAGGGCGGCGAAATTAAAAGGAATGCATTACTTTCGATACCCTCGACACTTAACTACATTTAACACTAGCTGTGCCCGCGACTTTGTATGCGTAGTTTTCGTAAGTTTTGAAAAAATAAATTGACATAACTTCTATATTTGTTAACCGATTGATATGAAAAAAACACTAAATGTTCAGTGAAGCCTATCACGATATAATCCTCAAAACTGCATTCAAATCGGATAAGCCGTTTCTGAGTTTAGCGTGCACAAACATACAGACCTACAGACAAACAGATAAAATAAAAAATAACATTGTTTTGGGTTCTCTTGCGTATACAAAGACACTCCATTATGAATTTTTAAATATATTTGCCATGTACAGACAGCGATCGGTTACAGTTTTATTATATGTATAGAAGATAATAATCGACCTATTTGTTATTCCACTGATGGAATATGAGTCTCCTCTCATATTGAGAGGGTTAAGGCCATAGTCTGCCACGCCGGCCAAGTGCGGGTTGGCAGACTTCGCACATTTTAGATTTTTTTTTTATAAATCTAAGGTGTGCGCAGGTTTC
>DWJK01003129.1:0-13546 GCA_018248815.1 Croniades pieria auraria
CCAACATTCAAATATTTTCAAAATAAATCCCGCCCTCACTAAATGACACAGCTGGATTTTTGGAGGCATAGTTACGTTAAATGATGCGATAGAGCTGCGATATGAATGTATAAATATTTCGCGCTACGACCTTTATGTGGAGCTTTGCAACTATTCCATGAATTCGATACCTATATTTTCATGTAAATATATTATACTATAAAGGCAGTATAAAATTACGTAGTTAAGTAAAGCAGTATTTAGAAATGAAAAAGCTCTTCAAGATAACTAACTTTAAATATACAATATGCTATTTTAAATTAATTTTAACAATTTATTTATTAATAAAAATATATTAAATGACAAATGTGTTTTACCGTTAATTAAAATATGATCAGAAATTTCAAATTCAATAACATTCATTAGAATTTTAAATAACAATAGCTCAGTAATATTAAACTAATCACAAATTAAATTACCTCAATCAATCGCGAACGTATAAAACACGGAACTAAGTAAATATATAATCCGTTTTTATTTTATACCGAGAGGCTTTGTACCGTACACAATAAGAGTCGATCCTACAGAGGCATCTATCCGTTACCAACCCAACGTGGCCCCCGTGAAGTTGGTACCACGTCTTGAACTCACTGAAAAACTAACCGGTCCCATATATTATGACAGCTCTTTTGAAATTGGCCTCGTTGTAATAGCAAAAGCGTGTCCCATAAAGAATATTCTATATTCCGTACATCTGGCTTGTTTCATTACGCGACGCTACATCTTAGCGTCTATATATACGCTCCGATAGAATTTGTTATATGATATATTTTCAGTACATTGACAAATTGGAGTACAAAAATATCATTGAAAATTAAGTTTTACTAGGCAAAAGCGCAATGTAAAACCGCCATCGTTCTGTAACGTAACTAATTAGCTCTTGTAAACTTGTTTTAATTGTCATATCGGATTACGTATTAAACAGGTATCACCCTCGTCCCCATCGTTAAAACAATTACAGCGGGTCCTATTTTGGGTTTTGTTTTCACACAATTCATTGTAATTGAATCTATAATTATCCCTTCAAGAATTCCAAGCAATTGTGTTCGCTAAGCAACTTGCGACCCATCTCATCAGCCACAACGCCCTATTCTATTTTGAAAACAATACCTCCATCTACGTCTTGTTGCAACTTGCAATCAGTGTTTTGGTCAGATAATAATAGACCGGTCCCATTTAGTTGAACCCGAACAATCTAACTCTTGTCACTCTCATCTTCCGAACTATTTGTCAAAGGAAAACAAACAAGTTGTCAAATGGAAACAATCGAGGTCTTTTGTCTTTTGACGATCCCCCGAGAACTTGGGGTAGTTCCGTCCCGATATGATGTATGTACGTGTTGGAATAATGATAATTTGAGGGTATTTTTCCTGCTATAATTTATGTTTTCGCTTTTAAAGGAAATACAATACGATTTATCTTTAGGGATATTATAAATTAAATACGAAATTTAATGTAATTTTATTAAGTAAAGAATTTTTTATGTAATATTTAAATAATTGTGTTAATAAATAGATATATTTAATTACAGAGATAATTGAATTCTCATAAATTTTACGACTGTAAACCCATACAATAGATAACACAATATTTTGTATTATCAAAATACATCAATGGAACAATTTTTTAGTAGATACAAAGATGATATTGAAACACAAGAACAAAACATCGTAAGTAGCTACACGAGTCAGTTGTTAATAATAATAACGTTCATATTTGTGGCTGCTTTGAAAACTTTACAGTCATCTATTTCAGTTTGAATGTGGCAGGAGTTGATTTTATATTCTGCTACTCTTGAACTATGCAATGCTCGGGACAGAATCAGTTGGGAACAAATTCAATGGTGCGAATACGTTTGTCGGATCGGTTCATAGTCGTAAACTTCGGCCCGACTCCCCGCGTCCGTTGTTCCAGGCGTTCATTTTTAAACAAGTGATTTAGACACTAAAGTTTTGCCATTTCGCTTCTGACTTAGCGAGCACTTTCGAGTCACTATCGCGGGGGCTTAAGTACGTTTCTGTAAATACGCTGTCGCAACACAACTAGCCATGGTAAAGAAAAAGTTTCGACTACGGGAAAAGCTCGAACCGAATCGATATTACAGTGCACTGCGCAATGCAATGGGTTGGTTTTTTTTTCGCGACACCGAAAACGCGGCGCGCCGGCGAAAAAGTTTAGAGTTACTTTGCATTTCGCTAGTGACTAATGTTTTAACGCGTCACCGGCGCACGCACATAAATTGAGGTTGAATTACATCCCTCCTGCCTCCCCCACAAACCAAACCCACCAATGCTGCAAACTCACCTTCCGCTCGTTGCAAATTGCGCGCTGTTTCCGAGTAGTGGTGACTTAAATTATTAATTTTGCGCATTATTTCCCTACAGCGCGCCTTTTATTATTTCAGTGAGAACTATATTAGGATCTATTGAACTTCGATGACATGGCAATTTGCATTATTTATGCGTAGAATCGATACCAAATGCAAAAGCAGCGAACATCGCTCTCGAATAGATGTAGCAATTTGATATAGACTGTGTAATATTTATGAGAGGAATATCTGAAATACACTTAACGGAGAAAGATAACTCTTAAAGTTTCGTATAGCTCGAGTTTCAGAACGACGACGAAAGAAATTAATCTTTTGAGTCTTGTAGTCCCGTTCCTAACTCATTTCTTCATTATTACGTTTCTCTGTTTCCGGTCGGCGGATTTTGATTTATGGCTTTAATTTGGCAAGGTTGCCGACGACAGGCCGAGACATGGAGTGTTTTCGAGGAGCCATCGTGCAATTGTTTAATTAATCTTAAGCCACGGAAGCGTCGGGCGCCACATTCGCCGCGGGTGCACTACACTTGCCCCAACTTTAAACTCGTTAAAAGTTCCTTTGAAACATTTGGCGCCAGATCAGCCGCACTCAGACTCGCTCTTGAGATTGTTAACTGCCCTAGTATTATAATTAAACAGCATTTCATCTTCCATTTCTCGCGTATTTCTAACGCCACATTGTTTTAAGAATTATGTCAAGATAATTTCGGATATATAGGCTATCGCTGCTAGTCAAGATAGCAGTGATAGCCTAGTGGTTAAGAATTCGGCCTCTCACTCCGGGGATACTGGGTTCAAATCCATGGCGCGCACCTCTTTACAAAAGTGCGTTTTAAATTTAAATATCGGTTGCTAACGGTGAAGGAAAACATCGTGAGGAAACCTGCACATCTTAGAATTAAAAAAAAAATTATTCTAAGGTGTGTTAAGTCCACCAACCCGCACTTGGCCAGCGTGGCGGACTACGGCCTATGAGAGGAGACCCATATTCCAACAGTTCAATGTTAATGGGTCGTTTATAATCAATATATCGATTTATTTTGCAACAATTTAGCATATTTCGATAATGACTTCTTTGACAGATGTCAATGTCAAGCAGTAAATATAAGTCAAGTAGTTCCATGTTTCATAAATTGGGAAATAATTATTAATGTACAATTTTATAGGCAGATGTCTAGTTAAATTGATTTGATGATACTTATTCATGAATTTGCTAAGCTGTCCAATATTCGTTTATTAACTGAAATTTAATACTTAAATATCTTAAAACTTAAATAACAGATGAGTAATGATATGTTATTATCTCCTGCGGAATTTAAAAAAAAAACAAAAAACCACTATAAAAATGTTGGGCGGTGCTGGCGCTGGAATCGTAAACTGGTTGTTGATTCATGCTGGAAATACTAATCACAGTGTCACTTTTTAAATATTAAATAGTTGTTATATCATCATGTTAGGTCCCTTACCGAATAGGTAGAGAGCACCAAATGCTAAATATTTCTACTCATTCTTGAATACTTGCCGTGCTCATTGTGCATGTATACTATGTATTATTTTGTTATAATTAAATGTTTAAATACATATGTAAATATGCCAATAGGCTCGCCGCCTATTCCATGGTGGGATGAAACGTAACTATCAAACCCTGCGCGTGTACTAAACTTACCTGCCTACCCCTTTGGGAATTACATGCGTGAATATACATACGTAAAAAAATTAGTAAGTCTTCATGTTCAGGAAGCGGTATAGTTATCGCAAAAATCTTAGCAATATTTTTTTGTTGCGATCGTAAATCGAGGGTGTGGGTCGCTCATGGAATTACAAAACCATTAAAGTCCCCAACGCGCAGCTCTATGGGTTAGTGAACTGACAGCTGCAGGCCGTTGGCGATACGGGTGGAATGGAAAAACGTTGATACCACACCTCCGACCACCTGCCCCCTGTGATCATATCTAACAATTTACATCTATATTAATATCCAGTAAAATGTGGAAGGTTAAATAAATGACGATCACGCACATATTATGTCATTATGTTTAAAATTCAAATCTATTCTCTATTTGGTTAAATGTTTTATATTTACATAGAAATAGCTACAAATTACTGTTGGGAGACCGCGATTTCTACAATTGATTTGGTAACTTGACTATAAATATGATATCAGACGATGAACTCTACGAATACGAAATCTAGACGTGACCGTTTGATATGCTGTTGGTCTATAATAAATATTGTAAACATGATTGACGGCTTCGAGACTGCTTCGTCGGTCGAATGGTTGCAAGCTCGACTGCCGATCGGGAGGTCCTGCCTTCAAATCCCGGGTCAGGTACTATTGCATTTTTCTAATTTAAATTTTGTATTGGAGTCTGGGTGTGGGCCCCGGGTACGGCAATAGGCTCACCATTTCTTCCATGGGACTTTAACGTAACTGATGAAACGTGGGTGTTTGCCTACACTCCTCTGCCTACCCCTTCGGGGATTACAGACGTGATGTTACGTTTATAAACATAATTGGAATAGATTCAATCTGTTTTTAAAAAATCGTGTCTTTACAAAATTAACTGAAATAGCGTAATAAAACCTCAGTGTTTTAGACTTAGCGAATGTGTATGTCATCATTTCTCCTACATTACATAGGTACATTTACAAGGCATGATATGATAGCGAATGGTGTAATCTGATCGAATGATATTTAAATAATTGTACGAGTCATGATGTTTTGTTAAATGTACGTAGTACCTACGCGTTACCTGTGTAAGTCGTGACGGGCAGAGCTATGACAGTATAGCGATCTATATATGTTACAATATATTTTCTATAGTAACGATCAGGTGACGACACATAGCTATATTTAAAAAAAATATTTAGTCCAGCAAATTGGCAGATGGGCCATCTGCTGGTAAGTGGTCACCGTCGTCTATGGACACTTGCAACACCCGAAGAGTGGTCAAAATATGTGAACAGATATAGCCAAGCATATCATGGAATAGCAAGACGTCATTGTGCAGATAAGAATCGCAGAATTAAGCAATAGCTATTGTTTGTTATAGTGTCTTATAATATTACTAGCTTTGCCCGCGACTTCGTACGCGTAGATTTCGTAAGTTTTGAAAAAAGAAATTGACATAACTTTTTTATTTATTGACCGATTTAAATGGAAAAAACACTAAATGTTAAATGAAGCCCGTTACAATATAATCCTGAAAACTGCATTTAAATCGGATAAACCGTTTCTCAGATTAGCGTGAACAAACATACAGATATACAGACAAACAGACAAAATTAAAAAATCATTGTTTTGGGTTCTCTTGCGTATATAAGGCACCCCATGATGAATTTTTAAATATATTTGCCTTGTACAGACAGCGATCAGCTACAGTTTTATTATATGTATAGATTATAGCACAGTATATTAATATATATTATAGCTATCTCTGTGACGACCGTAAACCGTAAAGAGAATACACGTTTTGTTATTCATTGGCAATCTGTGCCGTACATTGTATTGTAATGTTATGGCTTTCTTTTTATCTCTAGATCGTCGTATCGCTACGTTGTTCGGGGAATAAAATAATGAAAGAAGCTTGTTTTGTTTCAAATGCCTTGTGTTCGCTAAAACAGGTTGGCCGCGACCGGTCCGCGCGCCCGCCATTCTTGTCAGCTTCGGAAATATTCCGTGAATAAATATTTAACCTTTGCTATGACGAAAGATTTTCGTTGAGACTCTTGTGTTTGTAAAAATTAAATATTTTTATATTTGTCGTTTTAGTTATTTACGAGCGTTTTGTTCTTCGTGTTTCTGTTCTGAACTGTATGTTCCAATAGAGCTAACACTACTACTGTTCAAAACGCGTTTTAAGATTACTAACGAATTATATTTAAATATGTATTTGTTATTTACGTTACTGGTAATTAACAATTTTGTTCTCTTTTTTTGCCAGGTTCCTCTCCAGAACGCGAAGCCATCGAGATTAGTAAGAAAGGTAAAAATCGCATTCCACTTTGCCATTCACAGGAAATAAATAATTCAATAGGCATACATTAGAAGCGTTATACGTTTGAGCGATTATAATACCAAATAACGTCGGTAGGTCGCGTTGGCGTCACCGAAAAGCAATCGTTTCATGTTTTTTTATGTGCCGTTTTAGGTAAGGGTGTTCGCACTGTACGGGTTTGGGGAATTGGTAAACTCGTATTTGGAGACAATTTAATTACATCGTCAATTAAAATCGAATAAGAACATGTCGTATGGAAAAAATGTATACATGTACACCTGTTTCGATTGTTATTATTTTGATTATATCGTCATGTCTGGTGCCTTACGAGGTAGGCAGAGTGTACCGAGTACTAACTATATCGAGCGTTACAGATCTGTCGCGCGTGTTTCACATTAATCACCCTTTTCGAAGACATCTAAATAAAATAAAAATATTTTTCTATTCGCTGTTACAACATTCGCTGTTAAAACATTCTTCTAATTTAGAATGTAGCATGCAACAAAAGAACACCGTACGCTTTGTAAATGTAAACTCGCGTTGCATATTCTTCAGTTGTGATTACTGCGCGTTCTATGAACGCTTGGAATTTTGCAACTTTCACACGTCCGCACTTAATATCATATTTAACAATTATGCAATTGTGCTATTCTTATCTTACAGTCTTACGGCATTCTGTTTCACGCGCCGTTCTCGCATGTTTAGCCATTCGCTCGAATCTTCTTTAAAAAAATGTCATAGTTTATTGCCGTTACTACTTTTCGTTCTGTGTGAGGATTTGAAACTAATAGAATAACGAAAAAAGTTTCATAATGATTACGAATAATTATTGAAATTAAATGGAACTCATAATCATTAATCATTTGCAGAGAATGTAAGGAAAAAATAGCTCTGTATAAAAACTGTGATATTTCCTTATACATTTTAAATCCTAGTATTTCGTAAATCGAAACGCCTGAAAGCGTCTTAAGCGTGTTTGTGTTGAAAAATCGGGATCAGCATCCTTAATTTGACATTCAGATTGGTATATCTTTGTTTGTTCGGACGTCATCTGCGTATGTATGGGCGCGCTTATGTCCAGCACCGGGCGAGATAAAAACCAGAGGTCACCTTCGGCTCACGACAAATACATTTGTTATTATCATTTCACAATCTAAATTTCAATTCGGCACCCGACTAACGGGGTCACGCCGTTTTCTATAGATTCTACATAATTCTTTATTCGTGAGTCCTGTTTTGATCGCGCTGCATAATACATACGTACATATGTACATATATGTATGTATGCCGTATACATACATGGGTAGGTGCTTGTTTGCGCTTCACGTAATCACACGAAATCAATTCACGTGAGTTTACATACCTACGGTTAAATTCTCGCGTAAGTTTTGTTTGAGGTGAATTTTTTTATTTTTATTTTTGTTCATTGCCAAGTTTTTATATTGTCTACTTCTAAATAAGTATGATAGACGAGATAATTAATTTATAACATTTTCCGCTACTGAATACCTGCCATTATTGTGTTACAAGGCAACGTTCAAAGTGCTCCAAATTAAAATTTAAATAGAGACCTTGGTTCGTAACGTTCACAAAAAATGATAAATACCAACTATTATATGTTCACACCGAAATCATTTACGAGTGAATCGGGTAACTGATCGTAAATCGTTCGAGTGTGTAGCGTTGGCGTCTTACATTCCGCGTGTATGTACTCGTATGTATGCATGTGTGTATGCGTTATTAGTTATCGATCTGCGATATAAATAACAGGCCGGAGAAAAACGAATACATCACTGCGCCGAAAACGGCGTACGGCTGTGTGTGCGTCATCACGAATCTCTTGCGCCTACGTTTATGTATGTGTTCGTATAATGAAATGAATATTCATGACACGAAACGGCTCGAAACCATTTTATGCCAGCGGATAACCGGTCTCTCGGTTTTTTGTCGATGTTGTTCGAGTTCAGTTCAGATCGTGCGTCGGAGCAATTACGGCAGTGACTTTACGATAGAATGTGTATTTATGTATACACCTGCTTATTAATGCGTGAGTGTGGGCGACTCCGACGGATATGATTAATCTAAAACTAGTATTTATTGCCGGGGGCACGTTCATGCGATATGGACAGGATGCTTTTATCGACAAAGAACATTGTGCGTTCAATTGTTGTCGCGTTTAATGAGACCAGCCATAGAAAAACGTTATTGTGTAACAGGAAAATCATTAGCGAGTCTCTTGAGATTTTGTTACTGATGAACAACAGTGTTTCTGTTGAGATTTACAATTGATAGACAACAATATTTGAGTCTTTTAATTATTATTAACACAGACGAGACCAACATTAAAAAAAATATTAAATAAAATTCATACTTTAATAAATATTTGAGTTATTTAAAATATTCACTTTATCTCCAAGCTGATAATATTGTCACGTCATGTATAAACGATAAAGAAACTGCTTTTATTTGCTTAGAATTTTTTGTCACGTCGTTCGATAACGCAGATATCATTAATACCTTTGTCAGATAAAAATTAATTTTACATCATTAAATAATAGCGTAACGCTTTCAATACGCGCACAATAGAGAAATGATTCCGATAAACTTTCTATAGGAACATTGACATTGACGAATGCCTAGTTTATTATTCCCCAAACAGAATCTCGTGATCGCGAACAATACCAATCTAACATGACTGAGCGCTGACGAACGAGTCAGACCTGTATTTCGTCTTATCGCTACTAAGAAAGTCGACGGTGAAAGTACGGGCGCCGTGTCTAATTCGCTCGGCCAATATAAAATACATTTCGTGACATAACTCGCGAGCCGCGAACGAACCGGTTCTCTCCGTCTCCGCTCTTTATGTTACGATTATGTAGTCGCTCTGTAATAATAAATAATATGCCAGATTTGGGAAGCTTGCCTACCTGACTTCCTTTTTATGTGCTCCCGTTTTTTTTCTGGGATGAGGGTCGGTTGTTATAGTTTAATAAATTTGTTCCACCTCTCCCTTTCAAAAGATACTGTTATCCCCCTAAAGTTGCCTGTTTTACTGATGTGCCACCTTGGCAAGAAGGATCTTTGTTGTGGGGCTTCGATTAAAAAAAATCGTTTTTGTGATTGTGAAAGCCGCTCGTATATAACTCATGCATTGTTTCGCTATAACACCATTCATTTTGAATGATATCTAACAATCTATAGTGAAGTAAGATTGACATAACATCACATCTATATTTCCCTGAAGGGGTAGGTAGACAAGTATAGTACACTGCTACATATCACCAATTATGTTACACAAACGTCCCACAACGAAATGTGGAGTGAGCCTATTGCCATACACCGGGCACAAACCCCAACTCCGAGCTGTTACTAGAAGTTTCGTGTTAGGAAAGTCCAACAACACCCGACCCTGGGAATCGAATCCAGAAACCAAGATCTGTAGTCGCGCTTGCAACCACTCAGCCAACGAGGCAGTCAGTCGAGTTATACAACTACCAGACATCCTGGTTAAGGGGTTTTTTGTGAAATAGTGAAGTGAACGAGTCGGTCGCGACATTACCACCGTTATAATTGGCAGGCTCCCGCTCTCGGCGCTGCCGGTGCGCGCTGCTCTGACAGTCGCTTTTATTGCATTAATGAACCCGCATATCGAAGGTTCATCGCTCTACACGAGCTGAAATTTTGCCATTACAAAAAAATTAAACCGTTAATACACATTTACATAGATTTTGGATACGTATACTATTTTGTTTTTGTAATTTGCGAGATGTTACCTGAAAGTTAAGAGAGACTGAATGTGGAAGAAGCGCGTCAGGTTCTCGCGAAAAAGAAACACGTCAAGTACTCGTTTCGCTTTACCTACCCTGTAAGGGACCTGACGTGAAGGTGAATTGGTAATAATAATCTTAAAGCAATACTAGCTATTATAAAGAAAACATGAAGAGAACTAATATTAGTACTTAATAAAACAATCCTCAGTGGAGGTACTGTGAGATTTTTATTTTTCTCTCAATTTGCTGTTGGTAATTTATGTTCATGTTATGACATTGTCGCAAATACTCAAAAGGTGGTGTACTCCTTATATATGACCCCAAGTAATCTTCGTACTCCTACCCTCGGTATGTTACAAAGATAACCTTCCTCATACAACTCGCAGCACGTCCAAGGAGGGTAATGGTCGCTTTGCAAAAATAGTTACCAAATGTCATTATCAACTTTTTTGTCCCACCACTGTGCGGATTGGTCAGAATTAGTAGGGTTAAGACCATGGTGTGCCATGCTGTCCAAGCGCAGATCGGCACACTTGGCGTTTAATGTATAAGCATCATCGTATGATAAAATTACGTATGTCTCCTTATCAAGATAAGATTTTGAAAATCACTTAAATAAATGTATGTACTGTATCAATGGTTTAAAATACATATCTCAGGCTATCGTATGTTTGATATAGCTGTATAAAATTTCGTTCCGAATATTCTAGATATCTGATAGAGCTGTTTCTTGGTATTGCGTTAATGTATTTTTATCGTTACATTATTATATCGTCGTGTCGGGTCCTGAAACTGTTCTTTCTTTTCGTGTTAAGTAAATATGATTGTATTATTGTTTCTATAGAACCTTGTCATTCTATTAGGGGGTAGGTACAGAACACCAAGTGCCAAGTATTGTTATTTTGATACTGGAATTTTGAGATGAAAAAATAAGGGGATAGGATAGAGAAGGTGGAAAATATGATAGACCCAGGTCACGCAGACTTAAATTTAAAAAAGCTGAGCTGTATACAACACAATGTAGAAGGCTTTAGAAGGCACTTCAGGTCTGTAAGTAGAGATATTTGACATTCGGTGTTCGCTGTCTAGCCTACAAGGAACTTAACGCGGTGTTATATTAATAATAATAATAACGCATATAATATAATCCTAAGTCGATATTTATGGCGGTTGATGTTCACATGTCACATTCGTGCGCGGCCCGTTGCGCTCCCAACCGGTTCCAGTAACGTGCAATTTTGTATGACTTTCTACCAGACGACGACGCCGCCCCCCGCCCCGCGTTCTACCTTATTATGTTTATTAATATAACCATATTGTTAGGCGCAGTGTTATCTAATAGTAGTATAAGAATCTTTGTTTGTTCTAACGATGGTACGATCGGTTTACGCGAACCACTTCAATATACTCAAAAATGAATCTTGTTCCATTATGCAGATGTGCCGTAAAACTTGGACACTGCAAAATATATATCATAGTGGATATGTACAGGAAACGAAACCGTTACACAGTGTTGCAGCGAAGTTCAAAGTACGTTTCTAAATAATAAAGCACAATTGATAGAAACGAAACAATAGAACCGTGTAGGTACATGCAGTAGTGACATATTGGAACATGTAGTTGAATAACTATCGTATGATAATGCCTCGTTGGGATTCCGACTGAATATTTAACGCGCGACTCGACAGGGAAACATGGAACATCGTGAACATACATTTTAATGGTATTTAAAAACAATTTACTTCCAACATACACTGATATTGAACACTCTTATTATTATTATTTTTCATTCGTTTTTTAATAACATAAAATGGTAATTTATAGGAGGCTAAGTACGGGCATGCGCCAAGTAACTGGATTCTCAACCAAGTAACCTGGTTATTATTAGTACAACAGGTTTGCACTGAGTGCCAAATATCTCTGTATCTCTACATATCTCTATATTTTGCACTCCGTACACTCTGCCTACCCCGTAATAGACTTTGTGTGAAGACGTGTATGTATTATAATTATGTCAAAACGCCAGGCCCCTTAGTAGGTGGGAAGAGAGCAGTAAGTGCCAAATATCCTTGTTTATCCTCAAAGATCTGACGCGCTTACTTTATATTGATCACTCTTTCATCGGTATGGTTTTTAAATCGCAAATAATGGTATTTAAATTGGGCTGTCTAGCAGCAATCGATTCTCAGCGATGAGGCCACCCAATGTTTATATATGTTATACATATGTTTCATGTATAACTTCTCACGTGGTGCGAACGATTTTTCGATCGATCAAGCTGTTTCCATTTTAATTAAATCGTTCTTGTTTTTGGTATTTCTTGACCGTTTCACCTGCATACACTTCCTATATTCGTCCTATACGCTCCCGGTTAAACAGTTAATGATAATTAACGATTTAACCGGGACCTTTTTTTTATTAGTTAATAATAATAATTAATATAATAGAGCATAAAAAAGTTTCATATCACCAATAAGTTTCTTTTCAATCTCCAAATAATCGAATTCGTTTTTAATATTACAGCGATTTTATTCCTGATGGAGTATCCGTAAATAAATATGTTTAGTATAGAAGTATTCACCATCTATTTCGTTGTCGGACGTAAACGTAACTGGTGAAAAGTGGGAATATGCTATACTCCTCTGCCTACCCCTTCTGGAATTACATGCGTGATAATGTTACGTTAAGTACGAAAGTAACTGCATACAAGTCGGTAATGCTAACTCGCGTTATGGTTCAGGGTCGTGCTTGGTAGAGCGTGGAGCAGATAGAGACGCCACCTGTCGCCGACCGGTTGAGCGGGTTCTCAAACGATGACAGTGTAGTGCTGTGTTATGAAACATTATTTATCATCGGTGTGATTTTATTTCGCCGTTTGCGCAATAATTGCGGGGACGACGCCGCGCGCTCCGCTCTCCGGCCCTCCGTACGAGCACACGATTCTGTTTACGTTTGGCTTTCTGTGTGTACCCAATGATGATGATCTTTACCAGATAATAACCTTCGATATCGCTTCGGTCGTTAACGGGACTTTAAATAGAGTAATTTTGGGATATGCACAAATATAGACAAATATGACTAAGTTGGTACGTAATGTAGGAACACTATCCCCAAATAGGTACTCGTAGGTGGAGGAGTGCAGTGCCCTCACACGTTTCACCAGTTACGTTTACCTCGAAGTATGGAACAGGTGCTGAGCGAGTAGTAGATATTTCAACGTAGAAAAGTCCAATTCGAGCATCTATGTATATTATTTTGACCATATTTCCATTAAAGCAGTGATAGCCTAGTGGTTTGAAATTCGACCTCTCACTCCGGGAGATCGGGTTCAAATGCAAGCGCGCACCTCTTAAAAATGTGCGTTTTAAGTTTAAATATCACTTGCTATTGGATTTGTGCCCGGTGCTTGGCAAT
>DWJK01003130.1:0-13545 GCA_018248815.1 Croniades pieria auraria
AAATATCACTTGCTAACGGTGAAGGAAAACATCATGAGGAAACCTGCATGCCTTAAAATTAATGAAAAAAAAAAAAAAAGGCTCACCACCTATTCCATTGCGAGATTTAAACCTAATTGGTGAAACGTGAGGTTGTACTACACTTCTCTACCAACCCCTTCGGGGAATACAGGCGTGATGTTACGTTTTTTTTAATATTTAAACTTCAAAAATACAGTTAATGAGTCAGCTGACGTGTCATTTATCTGAATTGAAATCACACAATAGTTTTACAGTTAACTTTTTTTTGGTGGAAATAGGGCAAGCTATTTTAATAAGGACTAACAAACTCTATGATACGATGCCATTATATTGTGACAAGAAATCAAGGAGTTTCTGGAGCTGAAGTGAAAATCTATTGAAATGTACATTTTCCTTTTACAAATCACTCGGGCTGTGCGCCAATTGAACTGTCTGAGCATGACAATGATATTGTGTAAGCAGTTTCGAATTATATTATTTGAGCCGTTTTAAAAAGTACCTCTTTGAAAGTACAACTGTAGTAATAATAATAGGGTCAATAATAGTGTCAATAATAGTATTAAAAATAATGTTAATAATAGTATTAATAATATTATTAATAATATTTTTAATAATAGTATTAATAATAGTATTAATTGTAAATTCCCCTCTTGAAATTTATTGTTTGAAAGTATCACTGAAATAGTAGTACTACTATGTCAGTTCGAGTCTTGAAATGTGTCTCTGCCAATTTTACGAAACAGCATAATATAATAAAGAAGCTCTATATTTGCGCAAGGACGCAGCTTAAAGTACTACGAAAACATCCAATTAGAGTAGACTAGATAACATTTAGGGAATTACACGTGGCTTGCAGTTCCATTAATATGAGAGGAATGGGTACGTTGAATCCATTCTTACGCAATTAAAGGATACTACGCTTAGTTTCGCTTATAGCTGAATATTTTTTCTTACAGTAAGCAAACATGTTAAAAGTCTTTTCTTAAAGCGGCCAGACTCCTTACAATGTGCATCTCAATTAAAAATGCTTGGTTTACACTTATAAGACAATGTAGAGATCGCCAGTTCGCCTGGCGTCAACGACGGCCAAGTAACAAGAGCCCTTGTATAAGGAGGCGAGATGCGAAGCTTCACCGGTGTTAGTGGAGATTGTTCACGAGAACAAGAATATTATAAAAGGGACAGTACCTACATATAGTACAAGATGAGTGAATAAATTGTATGGCAATAGGCTCACCACCTATTGCACGGGACGTAAACGCAAATTGGTTAAACGCGGGAGTGTATTAGACTCCCATGTCTATCTCTTCGGGGATTACGGGGATCACAAAAACACAATTAATATTTATATAGTGCCAGGAGCGAATACATTTTTACTTCTATAGAATAAGATAAATTGACTAAAGTTGCAGTTTTATGCAATGAGACCTAAAACCCCATCTGCTGCAGACAATGACGGTACTACGCTAATGCAGTACAGTGCAGTAAAATAGCTTAAACATTGTACCAACTTACGTGTTTCTATTTAGGAATTTGCTATGTCTTTCTGATCAATTGGTAAAAAAAACATTTTGTTGTTTGTTCTCCATCTACTCTGTAAAGGACCTGACGTAACACAAAAATAATCATTTTTGTATAGTTCATTCATATTCATCACCTGCATGAATCTTAATACTAAATTTTGAGTGTAGTTTTTCTCATTTGTTATGAGATTTATAGTATTATTTGTATCACAAATCTTGCTTATACTTATTAGAACGGGTACGCAGAAATTCGCACAATTCACTTTAAACGATTTGTTACGTTTTAATACAATATTGTTTTGGTAAAATGTAGGCGTATCACTATTAAGGTCGTACAATAAGTGATTAAGCCGTTGGTCTTGTAACCAATTTCGCTGGATTACCGAAGTTACCTCCTAACCCTCCGTCCGTTCCCGAATTCTGTATTTATAGATTGTGTACCGAAGATAATGACTTCTTTAATCCTATATACATTACGAAATATCACGCCTGTATCTCCCCGAAAGGATATATAGCACAGGCATATAGTGCACACTAGCAAATCGTACAGTTATTGAGTCAATTAATTAAGAATTAACTTACGTAATTAGGTTTGTAGTTAAAAATATTTAACATTGAAATTTTGTGGATAAATTTTTTCTAGGGTTTATAGTATCTAAGCAAATACTTCTAGACGAATATTTAACGACGCCTCCAAAAATTCAAATCTAGATAGACTCTATTCTGTGGTAACCACACAAATGATAAACTACATAACTATATATGTACATATGTATGTATGTTTTAAGGTATAATTCAGAAATAACTTTAAAAAGGTGCTTAGTATAAAAATTGAAAGGACACAGACAGTATAAAATAAAAGGAAAATTAGCAAGGACGTATCGTGTTACGAGCGAAGAAAGGCAGGATTGATTGAGCCATCAATTCTCTGACCCGTCTCAGGGCATCATGTTCTCGAAGTATCTCATCACTGTTTATAGGTTAAAGTTGTTATTTATTATCTCACTTCATGCAAATTGAAATCTACAATGTGCAGTTATCTATAAATTTTATCTCTTGACATTTTTAGCCACGCTTTTCTCATTTTCCTGCAGGCATATTCAAATATCTATCGATAGACTTAACTCTAGAGTTATGCAACGTCAGGCGCGGTTGAGTTTGGCATGGATAGAGGGCAGTAATCGTAGCCGAATTTCAAAAGCGCTTTCGTGCTATAGACAACTAGATAAACAGTCGTTCCGGGTTGTTGTTTCAATAGCAATCGTGAAATCTTGTCGGAATCTATCGATGTGCTGTTTAAATAATTTTGATAGACGCTGCCGACGTTAGGTAGACGTTAGGTTGTTAGGTTAGGCTAGGCTAGGTTAGGTTAGGTTGGGTTGGGTTGGGTTGGATTGGTTTGGGTGGGGTTAAATTAGGTTAGACAGGTTAGGTTACGTTAGGTTACGATAGGTTACGATAGGTTTCGATAGGTTACGATAGGTTACGATAGGTTACGATAGGTAATACGATAGGTTACGATAGGTTACGATAGGTTACGATAGGTTACGATAGGTTACGATAGGTTAGATTAGGTTAGGTTAAGTTAGTTCAGGTTAAGTTAAGTGATTTTCTCTACTGCTACAACTACGGAATCGGTTTTTAAATTTATCTAACACTGTAGCTAGTAGATATTACTTAAGGTCTTTTAAAATTGAAAGTGTTTATCAGAGCCCTTATTAAAGTGTTCCACTTAAGCTTAATGATGGAATAGAGCTTTTACAAACTGAATTTAAAAACTGTCATTAATTAAGCCGAATATAAAAATACAGTTAACTGTATTGCTCCATTGAAAATGGTTTTAAAATCCCTAGCTTAACTCCTGATATAAAGATCGCGTAATTGGCAAAAAGCGAGGAAAAATGTCAGACGTGTGTTTTTTCTTAATTAATCCGTATTTATCGTCATAGCACGACATATTTAAATATAACATCACGCCTATAACCCTTAAGGGGTAGACAGAGGAATGTGGCACAATCCCACGTTTTACCCGTTAAGTTTACGTCCCATGGAATAGGTGGTGAGCCGATTTACATATTTAATTTAAACCATATCAATATGTAGCTGAAGACAGTATCTAAATCCTGTTCGTAGTACTTCGGAGACCAGACTGTGTAAATTTATAGACACACGTGGCTAGGGAATTATGTAGAAAATGTAGCGAAACTCAATTATACGATTTAAATTCGCGAAATATTTTTTCCTTTACCATATTAATAATATTGATTTATAACTGTCAAAGCAACATGAAACGAATACTAAGTCAGTTTTGGACAATCGAGCCAATAAAATTTTAATTGTCAACGATCAAAATTATTCTCAATAGTATTACGTACGATTAATATTGACGTGATTTTACGAACGCCGAGACGTTGAATAAATTTTCAATTTAGAAGATGAAGTATTTTCACATGGTTCAGGTATACGATGATTATTCCTCGTGATCAACGCGTGACGCGCAGTGGTAATTGTTCGAAAACTGTACCGGATTTGGAACATTTCCAAATTTTCCAATAAGCATTTCCGAATAAACAGGATATACGTATGAAGTTTTTCGGTCTATTAATCAACGTCTTGAGAGCGTCAAGAGCATCATTTATGGAGTAACATTGGTAATATTAATAAAATCACGAGGCAAATAAAATGCGTAAGTAAATGTAGCAGCGCGCCTATAATTCCAGAAGAGGTAGGCAGAGGATGCAGTACACTCACACGTTTCACTCATTACGTTTAAGTCCCATGTTTCAAAAGTAACGTTTACGCGTCTCTATAGATGCATGGATCACATAGTAACTAACATCTTAAAATACATATGTAAGAATATTAATAAACACCTTGAAGTACTTGTATATTTCGATATACAGGACCTTCATTAATGTTACGTTAAATTTTTTTCCAAGCATTCGATTTAGCTACCACGTAATACTTACTATTTGAAGTAAATACAAGCCATACATAAAATAATAATCATTAATAAAGAGATCGTTATTAATAATAGACTGATAGAACACGTATTTATTATTTCTTTTTCCCAAATCAAAGTGTATTCATTCATTCATTCATTCGTAACACTTTATTCGCGCGGCTAAAATTAACGCGAGAAAAAATAAACCGATCTGTATCAGTCCATTCGTTCGTTCATTGATTTTCTTAAATCGATATTTATGAAAGGAGAACGTTATTAGTAAAACGCGCGAGTATATATAAAAACTATTGTGGTATTTGAAAATTACTTTAATAACAATTTATTTATTTTATCCTTTATTGTTGGTAACAAAGGACGGATTTAATGCCAAGTGGCATTTTTTACAAGTCAACCCAGGTAATGATGAGAAGTTGGGATAGGCACGTAATCATCTTAGTTGGAACCTGTATAATTAAAACATATATGTATATATAAATTAATACAATTGCTCATGTAATAGAAATGGCCTGGTAGTCATTCTTTCAACCGACCCATTGGTTCAATCGTTACTAAACTTGACGGTTTGGGGTCGTGAATTCGAGTCCTACCCGGAACAAACGTTGGTTTGAGAAACACAAGTATTTTTTCTATGTGCGGACGTATATCTATAAAAGCATATATTTAATTGTATACATATAGTCCATCAGCCGTCTGATTGCCATAGCTCAGGCTCTAAACTGTTCGAAATTAGACGGCCTTGTGTGGAAGTGGGTCGAGGTATTATTTATAGATATTTAGTTTCGAAGCTATTTGAAGCTGATCAAGGGATAAAAGAAGTATCTGATGCAACGAATCATCTGCCAAGAGATTTGTACGTACATTTTAGTACGTAAGGACGTACAGACGCATTATTTCATGTTATCGATGTAACAGACATTCAACCCACCTGAAAATTGAAATAGAATAGAATCGAACGAAGTCTGTTTAGTCTGTACACGTATAAAAGCGGTTTTAAAAATATAACTATTCAAAACAGCTAATTTTCTGCGGGCGTACACTTTTGTAACATTTTGTTTTAAAACGGGCAATTAGTATACTATTTTATTTTTGGGTCATTATTATTTTTGGGTCATTATTGTTTTTGGGTCATTATTATTTTTGGGTCATTATTATTTTTGGGTCGGGTTACTACATATTTTGTGTCAGGTTGGCAGGAGACCGGTTTGCACTACAGGAACAATAAAAGGATTTATGAAGATGTAGATAATCATATCTTATAATTTAATATATTGGTTTATAACACACGTGAAGTGCGTGGATATCGATTTGTTCCGAGAAAGGGCGGATTAGCGACGGCTACGCTTCGAATCCATCAAAAAATCATATGTACAACTTAGGATTGTCGAAAAATATTTTAGCTGAAGTACCGCGTCGCGATCGTGCAGGTGTTATTAAAGAAATTCATACTGGCAAAGGATTTCGGTTTTTATAAGATATAAAACAAAAATTATAAAAATGAGTTATTAATAAAAATATTGAAACCGACATGCATAATAAACGTAACCGGTGAAACGTGGAAGTGTGCTACACTCCTCTGCCTGTCCCTTCGGGGATTGCAGGCGTAGTGTTACGTTTTTTGAAACTGGCGTGCCTCTATAAAGGAATTAGTGAACGTGGAAGAAGCACGTTAGGTCTGTAAGAATTGAGATATTTGGCACTCGGTGCTCTCTTTTTTGCTGTAAGGAACCTGGAGAGTCGATTTAATAATAAAAATGCTCTTATATAAACTTTCAATAGTACTCCATGAACGTAATACCATTAGTACAATTGTTATTGTACATTTTATATATTGTACATATCTGTAGATCGATCTAGTGGAAGGATCGAGTGTTGTGGCACACCTTGGGAAAGGCCTATGTCTAGACAGGCTAGCAGTGGAACGAAAAAGGCTGACATGATGATGATGATAATGATTACATATTACGCATGAACTAAATAAGAAGTTAACAAGACAAACGAACAACATCTGATGGCCCACCGTAGACAGACAAACGATAGTCATAAGACAGGTTGAGTGCAGGTACATGTTAACGCAAATTTTTTTTCAATTTCCATGAAAGGCAAATATCAATCGATGTTGCCAACAAATCCGAAGCCCTAGGAAGTATTGTCCACGGCTTAAGACATCAATAAAACCCTATTTGTATTTTTACGATGTTCTGTGAACCCAAATCAAGCCACAAAGTGACAGATAATGTCAATATAATCAATCACCTTTACAGTTCTAAGACACATTTCGGCTCAGGTGTTTACCTACTGATTTATTATACTGTAGTATATTGCACTACGATAAAGTCTCAATTTGCATGTGATACGATTTTTTAGTTATTCTGATGTTACGAACTATCGTGGTTTACTGTTTAAAATATTCTTTTTAACACGAACTTTTAAAAAATCGGCCCAAAGTGCGCCTTTTGAAGCCCCTTCGTTCATTCTGGTTTTTCGGTAAAATTCTGCTAAAATTCTTCGGTAAAATTTTGTTTTATATATACATATCAAGCGCTGACAATTACTAAGATCTATTGTTAAAATAGGACTAAAAAATCCACAGCCTATCAAAATTGGATTTTCTACGAGTATGGCGTTTTTTTTTGTTAATTATCTAATTATTACACAAGTTCTCTGCATTCAAAATAACTAAATAACGTCTTTCAAAAGTTATTTAAACACAAACTTATCTGTACACAGGTCACGTAAATAAATGCTAATCCAACTTTGATAAAACAAAAAGTTCCCTTGAAATAAGTTACCTCGAATATTGGAATGCATAAATATTTATAAAGTGAATAACTGTAGGTGCTAAATGTATTACAACAAGTCGACATATTCAAAATTATTAAATTAAAGGTTCTCGTTGTCTAATCTAATAAATTGGTTTTTAAAGATGGAGAATAATAATAGATTTTTTTTATAGAAAATATCTAGAAACAGCGTGCAGTTTGGATTCGTACCTGATGTATGGTAAAAGGTTCGTCCCTATTCCATGTTCGGACGTAAAACGCAAAGGGCAAATCAGAAATAAGAGTGTTCATAACATAAAATTACATAGCAAAAAGACAAGATAACAAGCGATACTCTACATGTAAAGAAATCTGAAAATTAAAATTCAGATACATTTTAAGAAAGTAGAATTCGTTAATTTGAAGTCTTGATTAAGATTGACATATTTACGTATTCTGGTCACGTTCTATTCCAAGTTCATGCCGCAAATTGGAAGGTCGGAGCCGGCGTAACACGTTTCTTGATTGTACTTCCACTTCGAGTAAATTACGGGGCTCTTAGTGCCTCAGGTTTGCAGCGGAGAAAAATGATTAAACCCTTTTACGTCTCTTTACTACCTTTGGGTTTCCATTAAGATCGTCGTTTAAAAGTTCTCATTGAAAACTATAAATTACAAAAATCTAGTTATATAATATCAATAAACGAAAAAAAAATAAAACTTATTGAACCAGATTTAGCGTTACATCGAATTAATAATGATATATTATATTTCAATATTTATAATTTAGTAATCGACCCATTTATCATTGCACTGTTGGAATATGGATCTCCTCTCATATTAAGAGTGTAAAGGCCATAGTCTGCCACGCTGGCCAAGTACGGGTTGGCAGCCTTCACACACCTTAGAAATTTATAATTTATCTGTGTTTAATAAAATATATATACAACTTCCTATCTGCTAGTTACGTCTAATATTAATATTATAAAAGATATTTCGATATTACACAATACCAATGTGAGGTTTCCGTTCAATGGATGTAATACATCTACATCAAAGAAATGTATGCGGTTGCCACAAAAGAATTCCATCTCTCGGATTGACGGGCGCGAGATAGACAACTGCGTTACGAACAGGCGTCCCTCTTCCCGTCGACGGTGTAACACAGGAAGTGGCAGTTTGTTGAACTGTTGTTCCACTTGTATGAACAGTCTGTGCTGCAAGTATCCAGCAAGTATCTCTGTAGTAACAAAAAGTCACGACTGCATTACTTCGAAGGGGTAGACAGAGCAGTGTAATACTATCATTTTTCATCAGTTATGTTATACGTCTCTTTAAGTTGGTGCGCCTATTGCTGTATACCGGATACAAATGTATCGCAAAAGTGCATTAACTCACTATAATTACCTACATAGTAAAGGATATTTAAAATTACGTAGAAAAGTGGAACTACATTTTCTTTATAGAATTTGCAGTATTTTCCATATGTGTAGTTTGAGCCTAATGCGTATTTCAGTGAGTACGTCTTGAGACGTCCTTATAACGAAATAACTGACATAGTACAGTCATTATAAGAGTGATCTTATAACTAGTCAATCTTACCGTTGTTTAACCACGCATTTGGTTATTTTTCCCGTGTTATTTTAATAGCACGTAGATAACATAGACACACACATCTTTAACACACAGACGTAAGCTTTTCAGGCCGTTGATAGTAAGTAGTCACAGTATGAATTTTGTTAGTGTACTACCCGTTTTAAGAGGAAAATATTTTTCCTTGTATTGCCTTATATTTATTATATATCATGACGCTTGGGAATGTACATGTGTGGTCAAATCTACAGGTAACTTAGCTAGATTTCTATTCAAATTCTATTCATTCCTGTGCACTACAGTTAAAATAACAAGTGAATGGAGATACAGAGAGCTCTTGCTGCAGCCGTACTGTTGGTTCAGTATCAATTGTGAACTGGAATTGAATTTCAATCCTGGTTTCACGTCGCTGCTTTAAACAAACACATTTTGCTTACATGCTTTGCATACATACATATATACATATGTGCACACATGCATACATGTGTGCAATTTATACGTAATTTTTTTTACTCTCTTTTATGAATATATTTCGTTACTATTTCTTATCAATGATACACATGAAATGTCATTTATATTGAATATTTTGCCCCTAATTTTATTTTTAAAAAAATCGACCCATTTGTCATTCCACTGTTGGAATATGGGTCTTCTCTCATATTAAGAGAGTTAAGGCCATAGTCTGCCACGCTGGCCAAGTGCGGGTTGGCAGACTTCACACACCTTAGATATAATTTTTATTTTTATTTGTTCATTTTTATAAATTCTAAGGTATGCAGGTTTCCACATGATGTAATTTTTATTAAGAATTATAATGTTTTAACGAAATTGTTTCTGTGCCGCGGCAGTTTTCATGTATTACGACCCTTTTTATGTTACTCTACTGGAAATGAGTTTATTCTAACAATTGAAGAAGTTATGGAGCGAGCATACAGCATCTTGCTGCCTCAATGCAGTTCCTTGTAGACCAGCAGAGATGTGTGTTATGTATTGTCTGAAACTTTGAAATATCTCTTAATGCATCCGGTAACGTTTAAAGATTTTAAATAGTAATAATATCTAACAATAGTACTGACTGAATACTTATCTTACCTTTCGAACGAAATACACGACATCTACTGGCATTCATTTAAATAGTGTTGTCCATACCTGACATTGCTTAGCTTAATATATCACTTTCGATCTATAAAGTCTGCTGATCAAGTCATCATTTCAGTCCATTTTATCACAGGAAAAATGGAAGTTACATGTGCTATAGATACCCATTTTAACCCTATTATCCACAGCCGTCCCTAAGAAAAATATTTGAAGAGCTCATCTTTGTCCACCTTTAAGATTTTTAAAATGTTAACATGACAATGCAAATTGAAAATACATACTTACTTCACACACATCAAAACTTCCGTTGTGTTTTAGCCGGCCAATAATAATTTCCCAATTATATAACTACTAAGAAATACTGTATTAGTTAATAGATAAACAATTTATTGAAAACCTTATTACTCTTAATAATTTCATTAACAATAAAAGTTACAAGTTATTACTTGACTGCCTCGTTGCTCGAGTGTTTGCAAGCGCGTCTGCCGATCGGGAGATCCTGGGTTCAAATCCCGGAGCGATTACTATTGGATTTTTCTAACTTAGAATTTCTATTAGTGACTCGGAGTCTGGATCTGTGCCCGGTGTATGGCAATACGCTCACCACCTATTTCATGGGACCCAAACGTAACTTGTGAAATGTGGGACTTTACCACACTCCTCTGGGGGTAGACCCCTACGGGGATTACAGGCGTGAAGTTGCATTTTTTTTTAAGTTACAAGATGTATACAAGATTTCTATGTAATTGGATTATAAAAAAAATTGCGTAAGAAAAACCGTTGAATAAAAAAGGCGTTGACGACGCTATCAAAATCTCTACTAACAATATAATTAAATTGGTAGAGATCTACATAAGTAGAGACTCAAAACGTTTATAAACTTAATATCTTCTTTATATTCAAGATCAAATTTAAATTTCGTCGGGGAAAATGACAATGATCTGATGTAAAGCATACCTACAGAAAATGTAATTAAACCTGTAAATTTTGCTTTAATATGCGAGAGAAAAGCTCTCCCATACGTAACGTCTGAGATAAAATGAAATCTTTCCAATTAATTGGAAATAATTCAAACATTTTAGCCTGTCACTTACCCATAATGATATCGCGATACCATTTTTTCTAATTAAGAGAAATGTACGTGTTTTACTCATAACTATTATTGTATCGATGGACGTTGCTGAATTTAATTATGAGGATTAAATGAATACTGCCTCGTTGGTCGATTGGTCACAACCGCGTCTATTGAGGGAGGTCCTGGGTTCGATATCCGAGTCACGTCCTATTGAATTTGTCTAACTCGAAACTCCTGGTGGTACCTCTATATCTAGAGCTATCCTCTGTGTATGACACTAGACAATAGAGGTGTTTTAATTAATATATCGCTCAATTGCGACTAAAGTGTAATATCTCAATAACACTATCTTTCGGAAATCAGTTTAGAAAGTTTGAAATCATAATTATTCTATGACTATTACAATAGTTATATATCATAGAATAGTCTAGAAGTCATAATATTATAATAAGCATAGAATTATTAAATTTCATACTTTCTGAATTGTTTTCTGAAAGATAGTGTTTTTGAGATATTACACTCTAGTCGGAATGAGCGATATGTACATAGATACTCGTGTATATATAACTTGTATGTATTTACAGAGGCAACATAATAAAACATTCTATATCATAAATTTAGCCGTTAACCGAGAGTTTTGCCTAGTATAGGCAAAGAAAAAACGTAATTAAAATCAGTTACGTAACTTCGTCGTTCTTAAACTATTATTTTAATCAGTTTCATTCATAAATAATGCTTATAATTGCTTACATTATTTGATGAATATAGCTGAGCCTGAGACTCAAACATGAATAGTTATTATTTTCCCTGTCTGAGTGAGACCTGATTGTTCTGGAGTGGAGACCGCGTGTTATTAAACGTAGCGTAGGACGCGCTATAGCTACGTGGAGTGACGATATACGCACTGGCTGGCAGCAGTTGGATGCAACGAGCTGAAGACCGAGCTCAGTGGCGTGCTGAAGAAATAGGCTGATAATGATACTGATGATGATGAATGAGACTTGTTTCTCGTATCGTCATCATCATTGTCATCGTCGTTATTATCATCATCATCAGCCTTTGTCAGTCTTCTGGTAGACATAGACTTCGGTCGGTCGGTCGCGCTTTGTCCTTGATTACAGGCTAAGGCCCCTGATGGAAAGGCTCACACATATCACAGTGAAAAGTATATATAATATACATATATTAAACTCGGTTATGTTTGTTCTTAAATGTTTTAGTTATTAATGAACAAGGCTTATTTATATAACATTGTTATTTATAAAGTCGGCTTTATCTTTTCACTACATAGTCCTCACCGAACTCTTAGCTACACGTGATAAAATGTGTACCTAATTTAATCCAAATTTTATATACAAAATATGTATATTATTTACTTTACCACAGACTGTTTTCGGTGACAAAGACTCTTTGTTTGTTTTTTTCACGAAACGTAGAAGCTTACGCTGCGGCAAGCAAATGGAATTAATGCAAAAGCATTTTAGGGCGATGATTTTTTCGGATTTTGAATGTTCTCTTTTTCCGAAAGTGTGCAATGCTCGCCTGCAAAATGCTTTTAGGATTGGAGTACATTGGAGTATTGGAGGGTAGCAATTCTGTGTTCACGGTGGTCGCTTTTATCTCTGTGATAGGATGTGTTAAGGGGATGGTCTTAGATTTAAGCGAAGATTACATTTTTATTTACGTAAATATGAAAGGAAGGGACTTGGCGTGAAGATATGTATATATGTATGTAAATATGAAAAGCATACAAGGAAATTCGTTTTTTAAGCAGTTATGATCGAACGGATCTTCTACTTTGGGAAATGATTTGAGTTAACGAAAACTACTCAAAATGTAATAAAGAAGATTTGACTGCTTCATTGGTCCACTGCTAGTGGTTGCAGGCGCGACTACCGATCGAGAGGTCCTGGGTTCGATCCCCGGGTCGAACACTATTGGATTTTTCTGTCTTGAAATTTCTAGTAGTGACTCGTAGTCTGGATTTGTGCCCGGTGCATGGCTCACCACCTATTCCATATACATGTAAACATAAGTGGTTAAACGTATTACAAGCGAAATATTACGTAATATTTTAGAAAAGAAAGAAATTTCGTTATTTCGTCACTTTTATTATAAACGTAACGTCACGTACGTAACGATTATTATTAACAATTGTGATAATTTAGTAGTTACGTAGATTTTTCATTTTGTAATATATGTATGTGTAGATTTTTCATGCATAACGGTGGTTTTATTTTCCCATTTTCTATCGTTAATCCCATTTTTACGACTAACAAGGGTTAACTCAAGGAAAATGCTATCACGAATGGTATAAAAATGTTAACCCTATGTGTTACCTAGGTTACTATGGGTTACCTGAGGTTTCTTAGTGGAATGTTAATTTAATATTAACACTACCTAATACTTAACGAGGACAGGGCGCGAGGGCGCTCATTGGGGGAGGCCTATGTCCAGCAGCGGACTGAGATAGGCTGCTGATGATGATGATGATGAATACGTAACGAAACTG